>JALHBX010000291.1:0-113601 GCA_024340025.1 Tolypocladium tundrense | reverse complement strand
CCCCCCCCCCCCCGTCGTCGGGCCCGCGTCGGCGGCGGGCTTGCACCAGGGTTGGCAACGGGCGATCGCCGCAGGGCGCCATGCCCCTCCTGGAAGCAGGTCGTGTGCAGGGTCAGGGATGGTGGCTAGGCGCCTGCCAAGGCCCGCGGCAGCCAAGGCGCCGTATCAGCTCGTCATGGTGGGAGGGGAGGGGCCCACGCGCGTTCTCTCCGCGCAGGCTCTCCACGCAACGTCGAAGTCAGTCCGTCCTCCACCGGCCCAGCTTCACCCCGGGTTGGGCAGCTGTCGCGTGTCCACGATGCACGCTCTGCCTATCCACAATATCGACTACGGGGCCCCCGGCGACGGCGACGTGCACACGCGAGCGTGCGTCCGTCCCTCGCCGCGTCGCCAATCCGTCCATTTCCCTCGCAGAGCCGCACGTCCGCAGCCAAGCTCAGCCCGGAATCGCGGCACGCTCTGCGCCGCCTGGGGCTCTGCGCCGCCTGGCTCCCGACGAGTGCCCCCGGCAAAACGTTGCCGCCGAGCCGCGGCGTCTGCCCGCGCCAGCCCGCGCCAAGACCGTCTGCCAAGACCCTTGGCCAAGACCCCGAAACCCGTGCTCGCCCGTTTCGGCCGCTGCGCACGCGCTGCACGGGCGAGGGCGTCAAGGCGGGCGGTGCTGTGGCGTTTGCTTCTCTGGCCTCGTTTCGCCTTCTTCAGCCCAGCGATCCGGCTCGGCAACCCATCCGACCGCCGGCGAGTCGCTGGCGCAGGGCCGCGTGTGCTGGCGTCGACCTGCGCGGGCCCCCGGATGCATCGGCAAAAGCCACCCGGCCCAGCCTCGGGGGTCCTGCAATGCGCCAGCACCGCGAGTCCCGCTGCTGGCAGGCTGCAGCTGGCTGCTCGCAGCGCGTGCCGCAGAAGGGGCCGAGCTTGCGAGTGCCTCTCTGCGGATAGACGAACGCTGATTGCCACAGCCCGGGGACTCCAAACGTGCGAGCGTCATGCTCGGCCGGCACGACTCCGCGTCCAGGTCGAGCACGTGCATGCATGAGTCGATGTTCACATATCTGAAACGGTGTTTGACCGATACACAGACGCACCAATGCCATGATAATGAGCAGCAATGACTTCGTGACACGTTCGCCTGTCGAGGACAGCCGAAACAATGTTTCCGATAGATGCAAAAAGAAAAAAGTAAAGATCGTGGCGGATCTCTCCCGCCGGGAATTGAACCCGGGTCTCAAGCGTGACAAGCTTGCATACTGACCACTATACTACGGAAGACTCAAACAGCTGTGTGCAACTGTCGTAGCGGATGTTGTGGCTGGAGGTCTCTTAACGGGGTATATCTGCCTAGCGCCCCGCTGCTGGCGTACATGTGCATTCATCCATCCCACTGTGAGTGAGCCCTACCCTAGACACGAGGTGCCTCAAGGTTGGACCCTAAAAAGCAGTCGTGTTAGAAGATGCAAGAGAAATGTAACAAAAGGTTTGTCAATTTGGAATTACTGACTACCCAGCAGGCTAATATCTGGGTCATGGATTGGTTATGTTGCGCACCCGGTTAACCCGTCCGGTCTACATCTGGCACTACACCCTCCCCACGATAATCACCCAAACGCAACACCACGTCCCAACCTCACCCACCCACCCTTGGCATATCCGCAAAAGCAAAAGCAAAATCCGCTGAACACCCCCATGGGCCTACGAGCAAACTCAATCCCGCCCCCCGCATGACGACGCGCACTGCTCCCGCGGCGCTGCTCGTACGACAACCCGCCCGGCGCACACGATGCCCACGTCCGCGCTCCCGCCGCAGACCCGCCCCCCGCGCGATAGGAATGCCGTCGGCGCCCTGGATCCACAGTGCCTGGCCAGCGGTACATCAGTGGCCATGGACCCGTAATGGGAGGATACCGCAAGATGTACTCGTACTCGTGGGCCGTGATGGATAGGCCCGGTCTTACACAGCTCCGTTGGAGTCGGCGGTTGACTCAGATGCCACGACAGTCCTGCTTACTCACCAATTGCAGTCACCTCTACAGCTCTCGTCGAGAACAATGCTTCCGGGTATCGACGTAGTCGTATGATACCCGTCCTGGACACTTACTATATATAACACAGCGCTGGTCTTGTAGCCCTCCGTCTTCGCCAACACCAGGCCACATCACAAGGCGCAGCTGGGCCACACCCGCTATCGCGCAAACACCTTGACGACGCCGTCTCCTCCTCCGCTTACCACCCACTTGCCGTCCTGGCTCCAGACGCATGAACACACGCCCTCGCCGCGCATTACCCGGTGGCTCGTCATCTCCTGCGTACACGACCTCTTCTCCAGGCTCCAGAACCGCAGCGACGCGTCGTGGCCCGCGCTGACGAGCTCGCGCCCATCGGGGCTGAGCGACAGGCTGGATATGGCATCGGGGTGCGCCAGCATGTTGTATGTACATTGCCCTGCGACGAGATGCGTTAGTCAGTCACAGAACTGAGCAGGCGAGGCGACGCCCGACGTACCGCTGTTGGCATCGAAGAACCGCACAAACCGGTCTTCGTGCCCAGAGATGATTGTGCCCTCCACGCCAGACCCTGCCATCGACCGTCCCCCCGTCGGCCCGCCGGCACCGGCCTCCTCTTCGCCTCCCATGCTGTTGCCGTGATGCGGGCTGCCCTGGTCCAGGCCAATCGTCGTTGCCACCACCGTGTTGACGCCCGTCTTCATTGAACCATCGTACGTCTCCATGCTGTCCATTTGCCCGACCTGCTCGCCGCTTCTTGTGTCGTAGACGACAACCGCCGCGTCCGAGTAGGACACCACAAACGTCTCTCCCGATCCGCCGAGGGGCGTGATGCACGTTGGGCTCGCTTTGGAGCCGTCCGACCGGGAGATGACGTGCACCAGGGTGTGGTGGAACGGGGAGTTGGACGCCACGGTGGGCTGAGGAGAGTTGGAAAACCCGCTCCCGGAGCTCATCGAATTGCCGCGAACACGGCCGCCGCGGCCGGACACGCTCCGGTTGGATCCGGGCTGCGGCGAGCTGAGTTGAGGAGGAGCGCTGACGGACCAGAGTCGTACGGTCCCGTCCGCGGCGCCGGACACGAGTAGTATTCGGTCCGTGCTGCCATAGGGGCTGGAACTGCCAAACACAGAGCCCAGGGTCGTCGGGAGGACGCAAAGCGCCCACACTGCGTCCGTGTGGCCCTCCAACGTCGCCTTGGGGTCAACCCTACCGCGTTCCCAGACCCGAACCGTCGCGTCCTGGCCGCCCGAGAATATCCAGCCGTCGCCCTGCGCGCGGCCGCCCGTGGAAAAGTTGGGAGACGGCGACCAGGACGTCAGCGAGAGGACGGCTCCAGAGTGACCGCGGTGTGTAAAGTTGGCAATGACGTCCAGGTCGGAGGTGGTGTTGGCAGCGTGGCTTTCAAGCCTGGGGATATGGAACCGCTTGATCATGCCGTCGTCGCCCGCCGTGCAGATCTCGGGCTCCCCCGGGCTACCGCCGCCAGAGAAGATGACGGTCCGTACAGTGTCGAGATGGCCCCGCAGACCAAAACGCAGCTTGAAGTTGGCGCCGTCTGCCTTTTGGCTGGCATGCAACGCCAGCTCATGCTCTCCGCTGCGTCTCCTCGACATGGAACTTTTCCTCCGGTGGCCGCTGGGGGCTCGGTTCGGCGACTTGGGCAGGTAGTCGGCGTTTGGGAACACGTCCGTGTCCGGTCGATTCGGCACGGACTGAACGGCCTGTTGCTGGGACGTGCCGGGCTCCGGAAACGTGCCCTCTGGGAACTCCCAACCATCGGCCTCGGAGACCGCAGGCGGCTTCTCCCTCAGCTCCGCCGAGTCTTCCATGCCGCCCAGGGCTTCTGCAGCATGGTTTGGTCCCGGTATGTTTTCGTCCACGGCACGCGTCGTCACGGATGGCGCTGGCCAGTCGTTGGCGCTGGCGTAGATGGGGGTCTGGTTTTCGCTGGCAGATCGGACCATGGACTGCGACTGCATGTCGGACGGCTTCGGGGGGAAGTTTGAAGGCCCCTGTTGCATTGGCGGGGCAGCGTTCGGATTTTGATGCAGTCTCGAGTTCATCTCCTGGGCGTGGTTTGGGGCTGGCCGCTGGATCTGATATTGCCGCTCCATGTGCTGCGGGCCAGGCATGCCATAGCCTTCGACTTCGCGTAGATCCTCCATCATGGGTAGGGGAGGAGAGTCGCGCGGGGGCTGCGGGTTCGCGGGCGTAACCATGAGATACATGAATTCGGCCTGGCACTGGTCCAGGAATGTCTTGAGCTCGTGCCGTTGCGCGTCGTCATCAGGCTTGCCGACCTCGACGGCGTCGTCGCTGGGTAAAGACTGTTTCTCTGACGATGCTGGGGATGACGCGTCAGTATCGCAGCACTGGGGACGGGCTTCGCGAGTCAACTGACATCGGAGCTTCTCCTGGATCCTGGCGGCGCGGTCGCTCTTTGCGGCGTCGGCGGCATGCGTGGCAGGCGCGCCCTTGAGCTGCGCGGCTTGGTCCTTGACCTTGCGCTCGAGGATGGCCACGTATTTCTTCAGGGCCCTCTGCGTGGCGTCGGCTCTCCGCGCCTGGCCCTCGAGGCTGGCTATGCGCCCCCTCATCTCCTGCTTCTCGATCTCCCAGGCGTTCCTGTCGCGCTCGTGGCGATGCCACTCGGTCTGGAGGAAGCGCATGACGCCTTGGAGGGTGTACTCGGTGGCCTGGGGCTGGCCGGAGCTGTTGCTGTGCATGGCCATGCCCATCTCCATGCCCCCCACGCCGTTGCCAACATTGGGGCCCATCGCGGCGCGCCTCGCTCGGTCACGGGGGCGAGCTCATGGAGAGGCCACGCCGGCGGGGAGAGGCGTCTCGGGCCAGCTCCAAGAGGGCGACTGCGGCGCGGCGACAGGGACGGAGGCTCGCGTCTGCGTGTCGTGAGAGGATGCTCGCGTTGAGGCCGGCGCTGGGACCGCGGATCGCGAGACGGCGGATGGCTTTTGTCCAACTCGACGGGGTGAGGCGATGGACCTCTGCAGTGGAAGCTCCAGGTGCGGTCTCGTGTGCTGTGCGGTGCTGTGCGCTTGTGCTGCCAGCGCCGTTGCAGGAATTCTCGGCCAATCAGGACGCGAGCCGTTCGGTGAGGCAGTCAGGCATCAACTCTGAGGACCCCTGAGCCCGTGCCTGTCTGCCGCACCTCGACTTGTAGCTGCCATGGACGAACGCCAAAGCCGCCTTCATAGGTAGGTAATCGACGATTGCAATATTATGACGAGAGTCGCATCGCATGCATTCTCATTTGAGCCTATTTGGATGGCACATTGCGAGCGCTGAAGTACTGTACCTCACTGCGATTGCGCACAGCTGTCCTCTTTGGATATCCACATGGCTCAGACAGCCAGGAGCCTATGGATGCCAGCGGAGCTTGTTCCTGGCACAGTTCCTTGGCTGCAGAGTCTGAGACTGCAGAGGGAAGACCGCCTAGATGGCAACATGGCCGCTGGAACACTGGCAGCCCCACATATCACTGGAACCGTACGAGTTTGTAAGTCGCGTTGGTAGAGAGCCAATTCTGGGCAACCATATTCCGTAGTCCGTAGAGTATTTGACGCCATAATGCGATCGCGGGGATATGGCTGGGCTATGGGTGTTGCCAGGCCCAATGTGTCCGGACATGTTCCGCTCCTAGAAACCGCGTTCATCTGTGCACGATTGCAGGCTCGCACAGCTAATACAGCCGATTCAGCTGTCATAAACAAAATCATATGAATTCAGGATGCCAAAAATTCGTATGTTTTCCTACGTCGTACCGAAATGCTGGCTTTGAGGCATCAGTCGCTGGCGCCTCCGCGATTGGCCCGCCATGTCAATCTGAGAACGCGACTCCAGGCCCCACCGTCGTCATCGCCAGCCTCCAGCGCACGACAGCTCCAGTTCCCAGCACCAGCACCACCAACACCTCAGCCAGACCACCGTTTCAATGCGGCAAGATGGCCATATCGGTACGTGATGCCTTGTCGCACGGATCCCACACCCTCTTGGCACCTGGCTGACAGCCCCCACAGTGGAAGTCGTTCGACTTCTTCGACGTCTCCCAGGTCACCCTGCCCGACGAGGACACCCACCAGCTCTTCGAGAGCAACGAGATATCGAGCGTCTGCGCGGGCTCCGATAGCCTCTTTGTAGGGTCCAACGATGGCTCCGTCAGCATCATCGGCAAGAGCTGGAAGGTGGTCAGCACGTTCCAGGCGCACGACTCTGGGAGGATCACGCACATGCGCCAGGTGGAAGGCACAAGCGTCTTGGTGACCATCGCGGTGAGTGCTCGCGTGCGGAGGCGAACGTCGTGTCGCTGGCGGTGCTAACGGCGAGTGCAGGAGGACCTGAGTAGCGAGCCGGTGCTCAAGGCCTGGGCCTTGGACAAGCTGGTTAAGAAGACCAACATGCCGACCTGCCTGAGCACCTTGACCATCAACAACGGACGGCGACAGTTTCCGGTAAGCCACAAACAGTGCAGCAAAATGGGCGATGCGTATGCTCACAGCGTAAGATATCGGCGTTTGCGGCGACCGAGGACCTCGCCCAGATTGCCGTCGGCTTCGGCAACGGCGCCGTCACCGTCATCCGCGGCGACCTCATCCACGACCTCGGAACAAAGCAACGGATAGTTTTCGAGTCCGAAGAGCCGGTGACCGGCGTGCAGCTTGTCGTGGATGAGAAGCTGACGACCCTGTTTGTCTCCACCACGTCGAGGATCATAAAGCTGGGCCTGTCGCGAAAGGGACAAGGGCTGCCGCCAAAGACGGTCGAGGATACGGGATGCGGAGTCGGCTGCATGACTCTCGATCCGAACACAGGCGATGTCGTCGTGGCTCGCGAGGATGCGATATACACGTACTCGCTGGACGGGCGTGGACCACCCCGAGCCTACGAAACGCCTAAGAATATGATCTCGATACACCAAAACTACGTTGCGCTGGCATGTCCGTCGTCGGGCGCGAGTGGGAGGGACCCAGATGCCATGAGGAGGCGGTTTGGTGGCGGGGCCACTGATGCCCTCTTCAATGCCTCGTCGTTTGTTCTCCTGGAAACTGACTTGCGGGTGGTTGCACATACGGAAACGTTGATATCCCCCGTGCGCTTCATATTCCAGGTCTGGGGAGATTTGTTCACAATCACCCAAGAGGGGAAGGTAAGCTGCTTCCGGACCTTGGTAAATGACTCGAACTGACTTGTCAGGTCTCTCGATATCACGAAAAGGCACTGCAGCAGAGGCTAGAGATGCTCTACCAAAGAAACATGTTCCCGCTTGCCATCGAGTTGGCCCAGAACTCGGGCCTGGATAACCGACAGCAGACCCTCATCTATCGCAGGTTTGGCGACCACCTCTACCAGAAGGCAGACTACGACGGGGCCATGGTGCAGTACATTCGAGCCATTGACACCACGGAGCCGTCGCAGGTCATTCGTAAAGTATGGCGCGAGACCCCTGCTCCTTGAATTGTGCTGACCATGGCAGTTCCTCGATACCCAACGGATACACAGCCTCATTCTGTACCTGGAGCAACTGCACGAGCATAGGAAAGCCACGGCGGACCACACAACGCTTCTGCTCAATTGCTATGCCAAGTTGAAAGATATTGACAAGCTGGAAAAGTTCATCAAGTCGCCTGGCGACCTCAAGTTTGACTTGGACACGGCGATTGCCATGTGCCGCCAAGGCGGGTACTATGAGCAGGCTGCGTACCTTGCAAAAAGGCATGGCGAGACAGAACTCGTGGTTGATATCTTGATTGAGGACTCAAAGAGCTATTGCGAGGCGCTGGATTTTATTTGGCGGCAAGACCTGGAAATTGTGTGTTATTCCATCCCTGCACGGCAAACGTTCGACTAACAGTTGATAGGCGTACCCTTGCCTCCAAAAATACGCCCGCGTGCTCATCGAGAACTGCCCCAAGGACGCAACGAGGCTCTTTGTGGATTACTACACTGGCAAGTACAAGCCGAGGCGCACAGTGATTGCGCCGCGAGACGGCGACACTCCCAGCACTGGCGGCTTTGCCGCAGGAGCTGCGAGTGCTGTGCAGAATCTGTCCAACCTCCTCCCCCTCCCGTACATGAATACTTCATCTGTGGCAAGCCCGGGGACTCCTGGGAATGCAAAGCAGACCATCAGCGACGCGACTCTCGTCATTGATGAAGACGACTATCCGGCGCCGAAGTACACCGCTCCACCTCCCAGAACCGCCTTCTCCTCCTTTATCGACCACCCCGACGAGTTTATCGTCTTTCTTGAGGCGTGCCTCGAAGAAAAGGACCTCAAGACAACCGACAGGACCGACCTATATACCACCCTGTTCGAAATGTACCTATATAAGGCTAGCGAAAAGAAGGGGCAGCATCATAAAGAAGTGTGGGAAGCCAAGGCAAAGAAACTAATCGAAGGGGAGCATGTTCCCATGGAGAGCTCAAACGTGCTCCTGCTATCGCATCTCTCGGACTTCCGAGACGGCACAGTCTTGGTCAAGGAGCAGGCTGGTCTGCTTTTTGACATTTTCAGATCATACACGTCAGCAAAGGACACTCGGGGTGCGATGAAGGCGCTGAGGAAGTATGGCCCAGAGGAACCACAGCTGTATCCCGCCGCATTGGCATACCTGACGTCGGATCCCCGAGTGCTGGACGAGGCAGGCCCGGAAGAGCTGGCCGGGATTCTGGCCAAGATCGACAAGGATGGACTCATGGCTCCGCTGCAAGTCGTTCAAACTCTCGTGGGGCAATCCTCAAGCGGAGGCGTCGCGACGATGGGCATGGTGAAGCCGTACCTCCACGAAACGATCACCCGCGAACGCAAGGAGATTTCCAACAACCGCCACCGCATCGACACGTTCCGGACCGACACGGGAAAGAGGCGCTCGGAGCTGTCCGACCTGGGGACCAAGCCGGCCGTGTTCCAGGCGACGCGCTGCACCGACTGCGGCCAGGGCCTGGACCTCCCGGCGGTGCATTTCCTGTGCAAACACAGCTTCCACCAGAGATGTCTGCGCGGCGGGGGCAGCGAGGGCGAGGCGGAGTGTCCCAAGTGCGCGCCGGGGAACGACGTGATTCGGCAGATGAGGCTGGGACAGAAGGAGGGGGCGGAGAGGCACGAGCTGTTCAAGGAGGACCTGGAGAGGAGCGAGGACCGGTTTTCGACGATTGCGGAATGGTTTTCTCGGGGGGTGATGGATGCTGGGCAAAATTCGGAGCAGGCATATTGACGTGGAGTTGCCGGAGCGTAGATGGAGCCTGGGGCGATGTACGCATTATAACGCGACTTAATTTGGCGGGCGATATACTACTACTACCTGAGGTGAATGCTTGAAGGTTCGGTGTGGCCTATCCGTAGTTTGTATCACGATTACGATTCTGGTGTTTGCTCGACGTCGTGAGGCGTGGTGATGATGTTGGAGCGGATCCTGATGCAACCCCACGTCTCAACCTCGGTCCCATTGGGATGGGCAAGCTCACTCTAGCATCATCACCATCATTCATCACTGTGCAGGAACCATGGCCGAGGCTCAATCGTCGCCCCCGATGCGGCCCAACCCCAAGCAGCTCGTCGACTTCTTCTCCCGCTCCCTCGCCGCCTTCCACGCCTCCCACGATGCCCTGCGCATCCTCTGCACGCTCCCGCACCGCCGCGACAGCAGCGGCCCCGCGCCACGGCCGCCCAGGAAGGGCGTGAGGCGGCTCGTCGTGCTGGACTCGAGCTTCAACCCGCCGACGCGGGCGCACGCGCAAATGGCGCGGTCGGCGGTGCGGGACGCTGCCTCACAGGATGGCGGTGACGATGCGGAAGTGGAGGCGGCGCGGCTGATGCTGCTGCTGGCAGTCAACAACGCGGACAAGGCACCCCGGCCGGCGAGCTTTGCGCTGCGGCTGGCCATGATGGAGGGCTTCGCGCGGGCGCTGGGCGAGGGGGTGGAGGTTGACGTTGCGGTCACGAGGATGCCGTTCTTCCATGACAAGGCGCGGGCGATATCCGAGTCGGGGTTCTACGGGGAGCCGCCCGAGCAGGTGTTTCTCGCGGGGTTCGACACGCTGATTCGCATCTTCAACCCGAGATACTACAATCCCACGCCGGGAGACGGCGAACAGGCAGCCGCATCGTCGGCGCAGCAGCAGCAGCAGCAGACGCCGATGCAGGCTGCGCTGGGGCCATTCTTTGCGCGGGCGCGGCTGCGGGTGACGATGCGGCCGGACGACGCCTGGGGGACGCAGGAGGAGCAGCGGGCGTACGTGCGTGGGCTCGAAGACGAGATGCTGGAATCTGTCGGCGGGAGGAGCGAGTGGGCAAAGAGGGTGGACGTGGTGGACGGTGGTGAGACGGGCGGCGTGAGCAGCTCGAGGGTGAGGGAGGTGGTGAGAACCGGGGGCTTCGAGGGGCTGGATGGGATGGTCGACGGGGAGGTGAGGGCGTGGATTGAGGCGGAGGGGCTGTATCGGGATGGGTGATTGTGTTGATTCACCGAGAGTCTGCTCTTGGCGACGTGCTGTGAATCCTAAGGTGGTTGGGTGGCCGGCCTCTGCTGGAAGAAGCATGACAATCGCTGGGCACGATTGGTTTCTCTGACAGGACCGAAGTCTCCGCAAAGGTCGAGGCTCTGAAACCCAGCAAAAAGCAAACGACAAGTGGATTGCAGCGTGAACGAAACTTGTGCTCCGTAGGTACGGCACTACTACGGACTACCACAGCGTATGCGCCCTCGGCATCATCCTCACGAGTACTCGAGATGTCCAAGTACTCGTACATCTCGTACGAAGCAGCTCCGTCGACATCACCAGTGACATCAGACCGCACTGCAAACTCCGCCAGAGCCCCGTCCACAGCGCAGAGTTTTCCCATCACCGAGCCTCACCGCTCCGCGTCCCCTGCGCATTCCCTGCTCGCGAAATGAGCCGGCCCACCGCTCGCCTTGCTGTTCGCCGCCGAGGCGGTCGACGGTGGAGTTTTGGTGTTCCTGAGGCTCGAATGCGGCGGAGCTCTGCACCACACGGACCAGGCACCGCCGCTGGCAGAAAATTCTGCCGCTCGAGACTTTTTGGCGGTCAGGCGCGGCGGGGCCCCACACCTTCCAGTATAAATTGCCGCCGCGCCGCCGTCCTTTCGATTTTCTTTTCTCTTTTCTTCTTCATGTCGACAATACTTCAGTATGTTCACCCCCAACAGCAGCCACCACTTCAATGGCACTCCTGCTCTGCGTCCCGCTTCAGCTTGCTAACAGCCGCCCGCAGGAGAATCATTTCTATAGTATTCGACCTTCTCTTGGTTCCCTACAAGAGCCACAGAACCTACCCTGGTTGATGAGTGTATATCCTCGACGCCCTAGAGTGAATACCCCTGGTCCTCTCGCTCTGTCCGCAAGGATGGCGGCGCTGCGTCTGACGCGGCTGCTGTATAGAGAGATGTGTTTTCCGGAACTACTCTTGATGATCTCGTCCCCGTCTGCGGTCTGCCCTTGGGCGCGCGGGCGGGGTGGGTGTCGATGGACGTCTGACAGGCGTATCTTTTTCTTTTCATTGCGGCCTGGGCTTGCTCAGGCGCGAAGAAGAGTTCTGTGCTGTGATCGGTGGTGGCAGTTTGCGGCTCGTAATATGTCTGGCGCTGTGAAAATTTGCTGGCTGTGAAAATTTACTGTGCCCGCTGATAAATGTCGATCCACTTTACGTCTGCCTCAACTCAAGTGAATACGGCTCGCCATTGATCAAGACACGATAAGATGAGGCCAGCCCCCCCAGCAAGATTGCAAATTACGCTGTAGAAGCTCGTTCGAAGGCAGTGGTGGCGCTATCAGCCCTACGAGTACTGCTTGCACCCTCTGATCGACTGGTGCATCTACATACGAAGTACTCGTACTCAGTACGCCCATTCCATCACGGACACGGCACACAAGCGGAAGACGAGATCACAGCGGAACCTGGGCACGACGACCAACGCGAGGGTCCACAGGCGACGAGACACTTCATACTTTATACATACTCGTACAGACCCAATGTGCCGTGACAGCTGGCATCACCGAGTCGCTCTCGAGAGTACAGAGTGCCTCGGAGGCCTGGAGCCAATGCGGTTCCTTACGAAGCGCACGACCCCTTGCCGGGGAACGCTCGTGTGTGTTCCGTCTGCGAGGCGTCGGGGCAGCCACGAGCCCGGCCGGCGGCGGTCATGTCCTCGGTCCTCGCTCGACATCGAGGCTGTGCCGCGGGCTGACTGGCCTCCATCGCGACGGCTGCTAGCATTTTGGTTCCCGACGGCGGGAGTCCGTGTCCGCGTTTCTCTGCATTGGGCCCTGGCATCGTCAGTCAGGAACGTCGGCGTCCGCCGCGCAGTCCACGTCCGGCGGAGATTGGCCCTGACGCCAGGCCGCGGAGCAGTTCGCGAGCGTGTCTGGGCGTCGGGGTGAAGGCGTACTCCGTACAGATTACTTTGTAATGCATTATGATGTGTCGAGTGGAACTGGTCTTCATCTCGTGCGCATGGCGAGGTGGCCTTCGAGCTAGGCGCCGCAAGGCCGACGACCCGAGCTCTTGGCGCGGAGGACATCTCGACCTCGACGCTCACGACACATCACTTTGCCGCAGCTTCAACTCGCTGTGTCCCGGCCATCACATGTCGCCAGGATGCGGACATCGTGGGGAGCATCCCAGTGGATCAACGAGGACCCAGGATCCCGGAAGCGAGCGTCATCTCGTCAGCAACGTGCCAGGGGCACCCCCGTCTGCGACTCGAGGCCTCCCCGCCCGGCCGGCTCCCACTGCCGTGGCAGAGCAGACGAACTGCCAGAATCGCCACAAGCTCGAGGCCGAGGGCGGAATTCGCCCTGGAGAGGATCTTCTTGCTTGCAGGGGTGGGCCCCGCGTCGAAGAGCATCGATATCAAACTGCCCGCTGCCATCTGCGCGGCAGAAGTAACAACCAACAACGCCAACGAGTGACGAGTCAGGCAAGTCAGGGCCTCTTTCTACATCCGTAGTAGGTCCTCGCGCGGGCTGCTGCTAGACCGTGTCGCGCAAACGCCACAGCGCCGACATTACCTGCATCCGCCGCAGAACGCCTCCGGCCCACCACCGCGCTCCCCGGCAGTCGCGAGAGCCCTCCTCAAACACACATCCCGGCCCGAACCAGCCCGGAGACCCCGTCTTCTCATTCGGCATGCGGAAAGCAGCGTCTTCAGACAGGCAAACATGACATCGGATGGGGCGGCTTCCGGCCCCCCCCGCCTCGTGTCACGCATGTTCCAGCGACCACATCGTGGGGTTTCGACGATCGTCTGGTCTTCGCCGCAGGCGCTTTGACCGCACCCCTGCTCGCGTGTTGTACTTCGCCTGCCTGTCAGTGAACAGGGCTGAGGGCAACGAACCATCACGGGGGCCGGGTGGAGAGCCGGCGCCGCAGAACCGTGCCCGCGGTATGGCAGGGAAGACGTAGGTCCAGCCCTGTCTGGCTCTGGCTCGCACAGGCGCCCGGGACCGCGGCGGGCTTCAAGCCACGAAACCGAGCGTGCTTGCCGCAACGGGGCTCTGCCGGCCCGAGTGGGATGGCAGACGCGACGTGATGGTCGGGACAACGTGGATGTGGGCGTTGTGAGTTGTGACGGGGCTGCGGCTGGCCGTGGCTTCGTGGACGTGCGTTGTGCGATCGAGATGCGATGGAGCGGAGGGTCTGTAAGGCGTCCAGCGGCTGGAGCAGACGGACTCAAATACAACAAGGCCTCGGCTGGGTCTTGACGATCGCCGGCCTGCCCCTCCGGTTGCTCGACACCTCCTGCTCGACACCTCCAACTACTCTCGTCTCCTCGTCTCCTCGACATCTTGTCCAGGCACCGCGAGCTTCACCGATCCATCACAATGGGCGCCTTCGGTCCGCCTCCGCCGGGCGTGGACCTCAGCGACGACCGGCGCGCGGCCATCATCGCCGTCTCGGTCGTCACGTGGGTGCTCGCCCTGCTCGCCGTCGGCCTGCGGCTCGTGTGCCGCCAGATGAAGGGCGTGCACCTCTGGTGGGACGACTGGCTCATCATCACGTCTCTGGTGCGCATCTCCCGGTCCTCTCTGCGGCGATGGCTGACGGGCCGGCATAGGTTCCTTCGTGTGCTCACGTCGCGGGCATAGCTGGATATGGTCCGTACGCCCCTGACGAAACCCCGTCGGCGGATCTCCTCGGGACGCCATATATGCTGAGGACTAACACCCCTTTCCAGCCGTTAGCCGCGGCCTCGGGCGGCACATCTGGGTCGCGCCGCCGGACGCGCTCTTCGCATGGGCCGTGGGCCTCTTCATCGCGGAGCTGGGCTACTTCCTGACGCTGGTGTGCGTCAAGTGGTCCATCCTGGCCTTCTACTGGCGCTCCTTCAACATCCGGCACTCGATCAAGGTGCCCATCTACGTCCTGGCCGCCAGCGTCGGAGTCTGGGGCTTTGCCGTCGTGCGTCCCCCCCCCTTTTGCGCTTGCTATCCCGAGCGCCTCGGTGGGAGCGCCTCGCTGACCGGCCGCAGGTCCTGGTCACGCTCCTCCAGTGCCGGCCGATCAACGCCTGGTGGGATCGCTTCGACCCCGTGCACCCGATGCCCCGGGCGCAGTACCACTGCGGCGTCGAGTCGACCAAGTTCTTCTACGGGAACGCCATCCCCACGATTGTGACGGACATCCTGATGCTGGTGCTGCCGGCGCCGTACATCTGGAACCTGCAGCTGCCGGGGGGGCAGAAGCTGGCGCTGGCCGGCATCTTCCTCGTCGGTCTATTGTACGTCTCCTGTCCCTGCTCACGGCCCTCATAGCTGTACACGCTGGGGAGCTGTGATGCATCACCTGGGGAACTGCGGTACTGACTACGCGCCTAGCGTCACCGTGGTGTCCGTCGTGCGGCTGAGTTACCTCTTGCGCGGCGACTTGACGGACCCAGACATTACCTGGAACTTCATCGACATGGGGCTGTGGTCCGTCGTGGAAGCCAACATCGCCATTGTCTGCGGCAAGCCTCGCCACCCAGTCCGATTCCGCACAACATATACTGACAGCCCGCAGCGTGCCTCCCCTTCCTCCGCCCCATCGCCCAGAAACTCACCTTTGGCATCCTCCACATGTCGTCCCTCTCCTCCCGCCGCCAGCAGCAGTCCGCCTCGGCGACGGCCCGGCCCAGCCACCACCGCAAGGAGCCCTGGGAGGGCGCCGGCGACGGCGACCGCTTCGGCCCCACGTCGTCGGCGCACGTGCGGGCGTGTTCGCGCGGCGAGACGGACGAGCACCCCTTTGCGCACCTCACCGACGACGGCCGCTCCGACCAGAGCCTGCCGCTCAAGAAGAACGAGTCCGGGTCGATTGAGCTGGGCGATGTGTCCAGGGGGCGGGCGTCGCCGATTGGGGGCATCCTGGTGACGAGGGAGGTGCGCATGCAGCACCAGACCGCGTGACGGGGGTTGTTATTTAATGAATATAGTATTACTGATCTTATCTGACGGTCGTTATCTTAAGTGGTCGTTGATCTTCAACTAATTGTTGTCGTTGAGCGGACACATGGGTACAGTCTGCTCACGACACTGCCCTCATCTCACGGAGTAGGCCGTCGTTGGAATACAGCATGAGGGATGGAGACGACATCCTCGCCCTCTGGCAGCTCCCGCCAAGTCCATGTGCTCTTTACCTCTGAATTCCATCGCACCGGCCGTAAAGGGTCTGCTCCTCGCATCCGCCGGTGCGCATTCGCCCACTGTGGGCAAAGGGCGGGGGTAGTAGGACTACTGGGCTCAGCGACGTCGGCGCGGCCGGTATCGCACGAGGAGCCGTGACGGTGGGAGTTTCGTCCAGTGTTCCTGTCAGGCGGGCGACAAGTATGCCTCCCGTATCACTCGTGACGCCTTCAAGTGGCGGTCGTGATGACACCCCTGGCGTTGAGGCCGAGAGGCCAAGGCGTTGTGGCTCAACAGGAAGGTATCATGGCCACCACCATCCATCATCAGTAGATGATAGGTCAACCCAGACCCAAGATGGCTTCAACCGACGTGTAAGCCACGTGCGGCCGGAAGTTGCTCGTCGCGGCGGCCGGAGCTCTCATGGCGAGGTCCTATGTGGCTCATACCACAGGACGGACTCGCTGTATGCGCTTTCGCGTGATCGCTTTGGCTGGCGCGGTATAAGGGGATGGCTCCAAAGCCTCGAGTCGTGCACAGCAGGACTCGAGACCTAAAACTCCATCTCCTCCACCTCCATCCCACACCCGACACACGTCTTGATGGTCACGCCCTCCTCGTTCGCGACCGTCGTCCCCCAGTCGTGCACGTGCCTCCCGCCGCCGACGGCGTCGCCAAACTTGCTCGCGCCCGACTTGCCCAGCGTGCCGGCCTGGCGGCGGAACGCGTCGGTGCGCGTCTTGCGCTTCAGGTCCAGCAGCTTCTCCTTGAACTTGGCCTCCTTGCGCGCCTTCTTCTGCGTCTCGCGGCGCTCGTACTCGGCGTCGAGCGCCGCGGCGGAGCCCCACTTCGTCTGCAGGGCGTACTCCTCGACCTGGAAGCGCAGGAAGAGCATCATGTCGTGCCAGTGGGACTTGTGCGGGTTGGGCTTGGAGAGGTGGGGGAGGAGGTCGGGGTCGCGCAGCTCGGCTGACATGCGTTAGATTGATGTGCAAGGGGCGCCATGCCGAGGACTTACGGTCTGTCAACAGGTAGTCCTCCTTGCACTCCGTCTTGGTCAAGAGGGAGTACTTTTCCGGAAACTTGTCCTTGCACTTGTGGCAGACGCAGACGTGGAAGACCTCTTCCCAGACAAAGTCAATCTCCAGGCTCCTGCACTCCCTGCAGCGCTTGCGCTTCTCCTCGTCTTCGAGCACGCTGAGCCCCGGCTCAAAGGGCCCGGCCTTTTGGCGCTTGAGGTTCCGGATGAGCTGCAGGCGCTCCCACTCCTGGACGGTCATGTTCTTGGGCCGCTGCTGGTCCTCGGCCTGGCCGGGCTTCTTGCCGCCCAGCGCAAAGTTGTGCGGGTCGTCCTCGACGGACAGGAAACCGCCCTTGGTGTCCGTCATGGCGCTCATGTTGTAGTCGACGAACTTGGCAAACTTGGGCATGGCGCGCGGCGCACCGTCGTCGCCCTGGTTGCGGCCATCGCGGTTCGTGCCGTCGGCGGGAGAGTCGGATATCGCGCTGTACGGGCGCTTGCCGTTGGCGGGTTTGGTGATGTGCACGCCTTCGGTGGAGACGAAGCCAGAGGCAGTCTTGGGTATGGACGGTGCGGTTCCGGATGCGCGCTGCTCGGCTTCGCGCTGCTCCCGGATGGCCTTGGCGCGCAGACGGCTCTCCTCCTGCATGGCGGTTAGTCTGAGCGCCGAGGACAGCACGAGGATGGCTTCAGCGAGCACATACTATCCGCCTGGTAACCTCCGGGGTAGGTGGTGAAGCCACGGGATGCGCCTTGGCAGGCGGCGGCGTGTTCGGACGTTCCATCAGCGTCGTGCACCGTGACGCTGCACAAGGCGCAGAACAGCTGGCGGTTGGCGCAGTAAGTCGAAAGAGAGCGAGAGGGTGGAAGCCTTCGGGGCAGCCGTCGATGCGATCCTTCGCAGCTCGAGAATATCGACGAGGTGTGTCTCCGCGGAGCCGGAATTGCGTCGCAGTCACGATCGGGATGCACGTCACAGGTCGGAGTTGGGCGGTGGAGGGGCAAAAGACGGCGGTTGATGACCCTGCCATTTCTATTTCTGGGGTCCAGGCAACCAGGGTCGGGTAGTTTAGCGGGACATCAAGAGTCCACCAATGATGGACTTGCCACATTAGAGCACCAGCACAACGCTCCTCTTCAGCACCACGCAATGGAAACCATGCTACAGAATCAATAGAACAGAAGCAGCAGGCATATTTCTCGACAGATATAAAGACGCGTAACGAAACTCCACATTCCAGCATAATCCGACAAGGCAGCACTCGTACCCAAGGCCTCAATCCAGCAACCTAGAAGGATGCAAGCACCTCAGCAACAGATCTGCAACCCAAAACCTACCCGAGAAGTGCATGTACGCGCCTAAAGGGCCATTAGCGCACGAGGATTCGATACGAAGCGATACGTTGCGGGGAGACGGCGCACCAGGCAGCGCGCTGAGCCGCCGGGCACTTCCACGATGGGATTCGCTCATGCGGCGCGGTGGACCGGCATACGCGTACCCTGTTGAGGTGCATCCTTCGGATGCTTTGGACGTCCAGAGCACGGTATTTAGATGGCTCGGCAAGCTGTGATAGTCAAGGAGCTCCATCCTCATCGCCGGACATTCATCTGCACAACTGGCCCTGTCGACACTCGCCAACTTGACATCTCGCTCAACCGCCATCACCATCTTCACTTACACGACATGCCTCCATTCATGCCGCCAGTCACCGCTCCCGCAGTCGCGCCCGCCGCCGGCAGCCGCGCCCTGCGACGCATGTGCCTCATCGCGTTCCCGCCCAGCTTCGTGCTCTTCCTCGCCCATGGCATCGTCTCGCAAAAGGTCGTCCCGGCCCTCGGCCTCGTTCCGCTGGCCGGCTCGGCGCTGCTGGGGGGCCTGCTCATCCGCCGCGAGAAGGGCGGCGCGCCGGTCGCGGGCCTCCTTGCGTTCGTCGTCTTCGGCGCCGACGCGGCCCTCGCGCTGATGCACTTGGGCATGCTGATCCCGACGTGGATCACCATGACGCAGGACTACTGGTACGCCCGGTCGCTCATTGTGCTGGGCACGTACTGCACGGTCTTCCTCGTCCTCGAACTGTAAGTCTGGCCCCAGGTTCATCGTTGGGAGGGCCGGGACTGACGCACGACCTCGACAGGGGCATCCACGTTTACTTTGTCCTTTCATACCTGTTCCGCTGGGTGCTCTCGCTCTTTCGCGAATGCCCGCACTGCCACAGCGGCATGGGTCGATGGGGCGGCCACCCCGCCATGGCCCAGTATGCGCCGTTCACCGATGCCATGCTGTACACCGAGTCGGACGCCGGGGCCGGCGAGTCGGACGCTGAGGCTCTAGAGGGGGTCACTACCGAGCAGGCATAAAACGTTTGTACAGTAGCAGAGGGGAGAGCAAGAGGAGTCGATGGGCAGAGTGACTTTGGAGCTGGCTGTGCAGAAGTTTGGTGCGGACACGGCGTCCCCGAGCACGTGCATCCTGCACTTGATGGCGAATGGGAGCAAGTCACTCGTTCAAGCCGCCGTTGATACACATATCGGTACAATCAACCTATGTTAACATTCCTCCGGCCGTGTCCCCGGTTCCCTTTCTATACCGCAACCGTGTACCCCTCCTCATGATGCAAAATAGAGGCGCTTATGCCCTCTACTCCTCCTTGGCGCCGCCGCGGCCCGTCTTCTCAGCCGCCTCGACGGCCTTCTTGTCGCTCTGGACCTGGCCACCCTGCATGGCGCTCATGAAGCCGGCGGCCTGCTTAAAGGGCCGCTTGAGGTCGCCGACGGCGGGCTGGCCGTAGAGGTAGATCTTGACGAGGTTGCTCTCGAGGGCGCTCTTGACGGGGATGATGCTCTGGATGAGCAGGGGGTTCGTGTACTTCATGTAGACGTGCATGAAGCCCATCATGGCGACGCCCATGAGCTGGCCGCGGAAGGCGGTGCGCAGCTGCTGCAGGTCGTACGCGTGGATCGTTGTGGTGACGAGCTTGCCCTCCTCGGTGGAGCCCATGGCCGGGGGCTCGACGTACTTGAGCGTCGTCATGTCTGGTAACCATGTCAGCTTGGCGGTCCTGCCGCAAGCAGTGGCTTGTTGGGGAGATTGGGCGAAGCGCAGGGCGGGCAAGGGGGTGTTTGCGCATACCCTTCTTCTTGTTGATCTGCGTCTGGATGAAGAGGTAGACGAGGGCAATCAGGACGTTGCTGGCAATGTAGAGGCCGCGAACGCCCATGAGGACGGTGGGGTCATCGAAGGGGATACGCTTCGACACCTGCATCATCCCCAAGATGATGATGAGGTTGGTGCTGCCGAGGTGTTAGCAACGCGCGCTCCTGCAACCGCCCTTTGTTTGTGTTTGCGCATCCTCCGCCGTGCGTGGCGTGGCGGCCGACGCAGCCGGCGCAGAGGGAGGGCCGCGCAGAGGGAGGGCCGCGCGAAAGGAAGCTACTCACATCTGAGGGCTGAGACCGGCCATTTTGGAGGATCGTTGGTCGCGAAAAGGGACGAGCCTGGTGGAGGGAGAGGTGGTGGTTGTGGGAGGACGAGGAGCAAGCAGATGGACAGACGCAGACAGTCAGATTGAGTTTTGCGAAATGATTTTGCTTGTGGTTGCGCTGGCCTCTTCCTCTTTCCCGATTCGGGGCGGCGCGTGCTTCGGCCGTTGGAACCTTTTTCCGGTCCTGGTCCGTGGGTGGTCGCGTGGCAGTGGCGTGGCAGTGGCGTCTGCCTGACAGGTTCCTCTTTCCTCTCCCTTTTGCCCCTCACCCTCTTGCCCCACAGCGTCCATCACAGCAAAGTTCATCACCACCACTCACTCACTCACTGATGCGGTGACGGTGATCCATGCCGCTGGCCTTTTGTTGGCGAGACACTCCTTTGACACGGTTGCGGTGGTCTTGCAGTCTCAACATTCTTAAGCGGTCCGACGACTCTTTGCAGTTCCCATGCCGTAGTGGTGGCAAGGCACAATGAGCCTCTCATTTATCGGCGCTCACTCTTTGTCTCATGCTGCCACCAGAGCCGACTACACAAAGTCGCCATCATTGCGTATTTTCGGCGTCGACTAAGCATGAAGCACGACATTCATGCCTGCCCTTTGTGACGGAGAGCCCATCAAAGGCCCAACACCCAGCGCCCAAGATCTGCATTCGTCACGTTTGCTCCAGTGACCAATGCCTCTGTTGGAGATCCCGTGTGCTTCACACTCACCCACTGCGTCAAGTCCTTGCATGGCGCTCTCTGTTTGTCCTCTTTTCTGCCTCTTCCAGCAAACAATGGACGTCTATTTCGCCTCAACCCAGTGGCGCCCGTCCGCCTCGGGGCGTCACTTGAAGTTGCTTATATTGCGCGGCCAGGAAACTCGGGATGTAGAGGACGACAGGAGCATACATTGTATCACGCCTCGCGACTTACAGATACCACGTCCTAGAAGAACACCATGTCATGGTCATGGCCACTTAGAGAACGAGGGCGGGAGTCGTACAGGTACTCGCACTGGTCGTATGATTACGTTCTGGCGTATGAGGACAGGTACTCATACCGCTACAGGCGATCCTCCGTCTGCGACGACTCGCGTCGGCCCTCGTACACGACCTCCTACGGCACGTATATCTACCCCCCGTCCGACAGCGCCTACAAATACTGTCCGCGAACGCCCGACGTCGACCGGACGCCGCCATCCCCTGGCGGCTGCGGCTGCGGCTGCGGCGGCCGGCTTAAGAGTCCGTGGATATACCGGCCGGCGCGGCGGGTGTCCGTCAGCGACGACGCCTCGACCAAGAGCCGCACTGTCATCGATGTCGTGGACTGTACGGACGGGCCGCTGTCTCTGCGCCACGGAGTTAAGTACCCCGTGTCGCTCGCGCCGCACGCGACCGTCGACGACATCATCTCGATGCTCGCGCCGGACCGGCGGCGCCACAAGGTCGTGGTGAAGTGGAGGGACGGCGACTACGAGGACCTGGACGAGATGGTCCCGATGCATGAGATCAAGCGGTATGCCAAACGGCTGGATGTCAAGGAGAGAAAGCACGTCCGCTGGGTATGAGTTAGCTGCGAAGGATGCAGAGAGACGCGAATGGGGCGGAGCAGGAGTACAAAAAGCTGGCTATTCTTGCCTTGATTGGAAGCTCATAAAGAGCGCAGAGTGCCCAACGGTTGGAAAGAGGGTTGGAAATGGCTCAAAAAACCCCCCCCCAACAGTTCTGGGCCGAAACCAGGCAGGGCATGACGCGGCCGGCCTTAGGGAGCGCTGTATAGCTTGAAAGGATCAAGTTAAAGTTAAAATTGTCGCAGGAGATGACGCGTTTGTCTGTATTCAGGCGGGCTGGTTGCGTCGGTTAGCGTTGGTGTGGTATGTGCCATATCGGTGAAGCCTCATACCCGTATGAACTGCAGACCTTATAATAGCATTGCAAATACGAGACGGGCGGCATGTCCTGGTCCATATGCCTATTCATAGCTCTGGCGAGCTCGAACAGACACCTGAAAGCCGAAAGCCTTAAGAAGGAAGCTGTTGGAGTTGCCAGGCGCAAGTCGTATCCATCTATGTCATGTGTTGTCCTCGATGTTGGTAAGATGAAAGGAGTGGGAGCCTGACGGGGGCTGTCCCGGACAGACTAATAGGACGCGGGTGAGATTGAATGCAGGCTGTTGCATCGCCTGCTATCGACCAATTGACCCAAAAGAGACAACTTGACCCTCTTGCAATTGGAGGCTCGCTCGGAGAGTCTCCGGAAACACCCCGCCCTTGCCAGTCGATCCACTCACTGCCTCCGAATGGTTGCAGAGGCCGCAGCGGACCAGGGAGCTCCGTTCAACCCAGATGATAGATCCATGGCCAGGGACTTGGCGGTTCAATTAATATTGAGCCAATGTGAGTCAACGGGGAGTCACATGCCCCCTGCGCTATTGCTCAACTGTCCATTGGCCGTGTGGTGCATTGCCGTCCCCAATGGGTGGTGGTGCCTGGAGAGTGCATACGCGAGTGCATATGCGAGAGACAAGCCTGGGCCGATGTCCGAAGCTCAAGGAGACACGGCTATGGGCTGCTGGCGCTGCGGGCCGAAGCCCGAGCCCGACGAGTCCGAGTGAGAGGGCTTAGGAGCGACTCCGGCGAGTCGCAGCCAACTCCGCAGCGGCTGGTTGGACCCCTTGGGGCTAGAACGAGAACGAGCATCGTCCGGATCGCGCCGGGGTGCTGCGTGTAAGCGTAAGGTTAGGCGCTCGCTTTGGTGGCACGAGGCTCGTAGACACTGCCAAACGCTTCGTAGCTGCGGACGCACGCCGATCTCTTTTGTGGCTTGTCAAGATGACATGCACCACCCACCTGTTGGTTGTTGGCTTGGCACGTATACCACAGGGGCTTTATGGGGACTTTCGTACAGGGCCACCAGCTTCTCGCGTGAGTCGCGTCAGAGATGGGCTCGAGCGCAATACAAGGCCAGCTAAGGCACTTGCGTAAGGGGCAAGAGGATTGCGGAATACTCGTACGAGACGTTCTCGAGTGTACGGACTAGATGGCCATTGGATGAGGTTGCGTGTTGATGTTGATCTGAGGAAGGCGCAGGCTGGGCGAGGGGGGGGCTGATAGTTGCAGCGTGTGCCTGAGGCTCGCTACCAACCAAGCATTGGCAGAGCACCGCCATGCCATTTGCATCGCGAGGATTCACCTACCGACATGCGGATACGTATTAATACCACTTTGCCCTGCGCATCACATCAGCCACTATTTTTGGCTTTCAGAATGCTGGCCGGGCGTGCTCGCCGCACACCTCCGTTCTCGTTGCCATGATGAGCCACCAGCCGATCTCGTGGCTCCGAGGCCCACGTCCATCCAGGCATAACCGTTAATGGAGTGCCGCACTGGCAGGACGAGGTGATGCGACTTGCAGCCCCATGCAGCCCCAATGCAGCCCCAATGCAGCCCCAGACGCCGTGTGCGGCCGGTTCGCATCCATCGTCGTGTGTGCGCTGAAGGGCCGGAGTCTGCAACACCGTCATCGACTCATCGCCGTCGGCCGACTCGGGCACCTCGCGCCAGCAGTTGGTTGTGCGTTGTGTCCCGTCGTCCGCTCGTAACAGTCGCGGGCATAGTGGCCCAAAACACCGAAACTCTCGAAGCCACGGAGCCGCTGCATCTCTCCACAAGGCCTGGAACCCCAGCACCTCTCACTTTGACTAGCGGACGACCGCTGAAGAACAATTAGCTCGAGTCGCAACCAACAGGTACCCGCTTCTGCCTCGTCCAACAACCTCTGGTGGGCGGCCGGCAAGTATCGCTACTGGCCAATGGGTGGCCAATGGGACCCAGCACCTTTTGCCGGGCGCCCAACTACCCGTAAGAGTACTCCGTGCTCGTAACATTGCAGGAGCCTTGTTAGGCTGATGGGTGATGACGGACGCGAGCAGCCCCCATGCACGGTAGGCGCGCGCGCGCCGGCCACGGGATGGCGCCGTTGAGTCTCACCAGACTCGAGACATGGCAGAAGAGAGCTCGAGGCCAGTACGAAGTACGAGCAGCCTCGACTGGCAAAACACACTCAAGTCCGTTTCGAGGCATCGCCGGGCGCCACATCGGTGTGGCTTCTCCCGCCCTCTACGCTGATGTCCCCAGCCCTACAGTGCAACTGCCACAGCCCCGACCGGCGGAATATAGCTCTGGTTTTGGTGCCTTGGGAGGTTCTGGCATCGAACGGACTAAGGTACCTAGCGGCATGTAGGGGATCTGGCGCCGGGTGCCAACAATGTGTCTGCGCGACTGTGGGGGCTCGACGGAGCATCAATCTTGGATGGACCCGCGAAGGCAGACGGGAGCCTGGCAGTGCCGACAACGCTTGCAAGTGCCAGGACCAACACCGCACTCCTACTCGCTCGCTGCTCGCTCACGCACATCCCCTGGGAGCGAGGTCTACCGAAAGACATGTGCGTGGATTGGTGTCGTCCCATTGTGGGGGTGTGTGCTTCGAATGACTCCGCCCGCTGCCTGGCCCAGGAGCCTGGTCCCGCGACGTCGATATAAACTTATAAGAATGCGCTCCATGTCAGCCTTGTTGCGGGAGTTTGCTTCCAGGCAAGTGAATCAAATCGACTCTACTACTCCTTCAGCCATTCAGCTCCACTGCAGTGCGCCCCGCGCCAGACTACAGAGACCATACCTTGTCGTCGCCATGTTCGGGACATGGAGGGTTGACCCCGAAACGGAGAAGCTCGAGAACCTGCGGCGGGCCTATGATCCTATCACCGCCCGCTCCAGCCAGCACCAGGCGTGCGATAGGTGCCATGAGAAAAAGGTGAGCTTGCTACTTCTTCAGTTTGTCATCTTGCTCGGGATGTCAACTGCTGGTGCCAATGAATGGGACATGCGCTGCCGGTTTCGCGTCTGTATTCTACATGGCTAATGCGACGTCCCCTTAGCTCAAGTGCAGCGGCGAAAAGGCAGGTTGCGACAGATGCGCCACCAGCCGCCACAAGTGCGAATACACGCGCTCCGGCTCGCACTCTTCACGCAAGGGAAAGAAGAGCAGCAGGCATTCTGCCGACAACCCCAGTGGCGCGAGAGAAACGAGTGGAAGTCCCAGCAGCCGCGGTTCATCGCACAGAGGACAGTCGTCCAAGTCGAAGAGCGGCCAAGGGTCTGGCCATCGGACACACGCACCTGCGGCAGTAGTGTCGACCCAGGGGCACAGCGCCACCCTGCTGAGCCAGACAGACTATCCGATGGTGAGCCAGGCCGATGCCTATGGGATGGGCACTCTTTATTCCGGTGTCTACGATCCGTCTTCGGTGTCGCAGTTCGACAGCCTCCAGCACGATGCAGCCGGTGCCTACCAGCATGGCTGGACGACGGGAGACGCCACGACGCACACCGTCACGACAACAGGCGTAAACCCAAGTCTCCTGACGACGACCGACCAGATGTACGCGGCGAGCGGCAACTACCAGTATCAGTACCAGGAAGATTACGAGGGGTACCAGAGCATGGACCCTCGATACTGGCCGCAATGACTCTACTGGCACCGGTCCGTTGAGGCGGCTATCATGACTGAGAGTCGTGTCGGTTGGCGCCGCTCATGAGACCACGAAAGGATCTATGGTGGGCAGCTGTGCCTTGCATGAATGACTTATGACGTTGCTTTCCCCTTTCACCCACGTTCTACCCCGTACTCACAGTACTCATACACGCCCACCTCACCTACAACCGGCAGAAGGGCACTCGGCAAGACGAAATTGCGCATACGCACATGGGCAGGAGCAGAAGACGCTGCACCCGATAGACTGGAGGAAGGGCATTCGTCGGTAGATGGAGTCGTCAGTCTTGCCGACTGCGCCTCTGCGGCAAAGACAGCGCCTGCAATATACACGAAGGAGCAGGAATATCCCTTGTACATGACCAACGCTGATACCCATTTTCTGGACGGAAGCATATAGACAGCAGTGTTTTATTGACCTTATAGATCTTAGCCCCAACATTGACATTGCAGTGACAAGCCGGAGGATTCGCGTCTCTGCGTATCTACGGACAACCCTGGACCCTGCTTCTCTTTAGCGAGCCTGCAGCCAATGGAGATACCTGGATTGGGGGTTCTTCAGCGGTTAGGGACTGACGTCGCGTGGCACACATGGGCGAGTCGGGGCGTCAATGTGGGGAAGCATGTATCAATACCGGCGATTTCCTAATCGGAGCTGGCGAAGGGGGCGCTGCTCTGCGAACAAGGAAAGGTCGTCTTCGATGGCCGTGTTGGTGGCCCGAGCAGGGGATTGATCTTTTGTTGCCGTGATAATTATAGTTGGGGTACCCGAGCCGTGAAGCAGCGCTGGAAGAAAAGCTGCAGCGCTGTAAGAAAAGCAGCGCTGTAAGAAACTTGGAAGGGCGTCCGGCAGTGGAGCCTGGAGCCTGCAGCCTGCCCGGGCCCGATACCCGGATGGCCCGTTGGCGGACTTTGCCAATACTCCGTACCCCGTACCGGGCCTGGCACCGCCACCTGCGCGGGGACGCTGAGTCAGCCCCCGTCCAACGTCCTCGCTCGCTTCCAAGCTTTTCCCTGCCTCGCAGACCGGAGCTTCATCATCAACCCACCCCGGCGAGCCGCGCTCTACAAAGGGACACACGCCACCAACAGCTGCTGCTGCTCTTGGACTCGACCTGCGGGGCCTTCTTTCCGGTAGCGCGAGCTGTCGAGCAGAGTCCAGACTGGGCCACGCGACGCGCTGTGATCGACGAGCGGGAGCGCGAGTGAGCGAGCCATGGCTTCGAGCGAGGCGGCTGCCGGCGCTGCGGAGCCTCCGCCTGCTAAATCCATCATGGCGCATGTCCAAGATTGGGGCTGTGAGTCTGCTCCGAAGCCCCTGACTGCCCGTTTCTTCTGTCCTGGTCGTGCCATCTCCGCGGCGTGCCACCCCCGTGCCGTGCATCGTATCCCCTTACAAATCTCCCCGCCGCCGCTGCATCGCGGCTCCACACGCACGCAGCCCGACCACCCGTTCAGCCGTTCACCCACCGCTCTCCCGACCGGCCGCTGACCAAGACCGCAGCGTCCTCCCTGCCGCCCTCGCTGCTGGCGACGCTCATCACGGCGCTGCACGCGCGGCCCCTGCAGCCGCTGCCGCTGGCGCTCTTCACCCCGCCGCTGCTCTTCTCCTCGTACCTCAACCTCGCGGGGTACCCCACGGGCGCGGCGGGGCTGGCTGCTGCCTGGTCGGGCCTGTACGCGCTGCTGGCGCTGCGCTGGCGCCAGCCGCTCCGGGGGAAGCTGTCCATCCGCGGGGCCGTGCGCGGGGCCGCCGTGGGCCTCGGCGCCGCGAACTGCGTGGCCGGGGGGTGGGTCTACTTCGGGGGGGACTTCAAGAGGGACGAGGAGGCGAGGAATGAGCGGAACCGGTGGGGGAGCAAAGAGTGAGCTCCTCTACGGGTGCGTTTGCGTCTGCAGAGTGCCACAGGCTGATGCTGACGTGGGATGCGACTCTGTTTGTGGACACTGAACGGCGTCTCGAGGCACGTCGGGCTGGCGTGTATACGAACTTGACGAAGTACACATGTGCCAAGTCGGAACTTGCAAGGGGGGGACTGTACGCTGCTGTATTGTATGGACACTGCTGTATATCATGACTAGACAACACGCTGGGAATCGCCAATCATTGGATGCTGTTATCTCTTCGGGCCGTCTTCGTATGTCTTGTACGCGGATCACTCACGTTCATCCAAGCGTGTCGCCCACATTCAACGTCCACGAAGTTTCCATCCAGCCATCAATCTCAGTCGGGGTCTCAGCACCCGCGCACGACCAATCGCCCCTCATACACCCCCCCAAGATTGAAGATTGCGGATGCTAGAGTAAGCGCGGCAGGATGCGGGCCAGGTACTGGGGCCGCTCGTCACCGCGCACGCGGGGCGTGGTGTTGTTCGGAAGTCGCTGTCAGTGAAGGGTGTCAGTGAAGGGCGGCTGCGACTTGGGAGGGGTGGAGCCGTGTCGGAACTCGGGAGGGCGTGTCAATCAGCGCCCGCGTTTCCGGTGCCGGGGCCGGGGCGCTCGGCCTATCTCGTTTAGAATCCTCGTTCCGAGATGCGTCAGCTGAGCGACGGACTACGAACTTGCAGAGTGCGGCATACATCTTCTCACGATCCACATGTGCTGGTGTTTACACACGCAAGGCTTGGTGCCATGTTATTTATTCGTGTTATTTATCTTGTCTTGTTATCGTACGTCGTCAACGTGCTCTTGCATATGATTTCCAAGAAATGCGTGGGTCCCAACGACATCTCGGGACAAAACGAACGCTCGTCTACATGCAGTCCAATATCTCGCTAGATCCCGCAAAGCATCGATCCCGCAAAGATCCAATGGTGGACCCCGTCATGATAACCGCCCAGCAACTTCCGAAGCTTCTACGTCCAGTCTCATCATAAAGAGTACGGCGAGTCGTCCCGGACAATGTACACCTCCCCCACGAGCACCGTGCACCCCACAATCATGGCAATGGCGATGATGGGCAGGTTGACGCGCGCAAAGTCGAGGCTGCGCACGCGAATGTGCTTCCGGGCGAGAATGTCCCGCCAGAGGAGGCCCGCCAGCGACGCGCTAAAGGCGGTGCTGAAGGCGCCGTAGTTGACGCCCAGGGCCATGCTGTACACGGTTGCCCAGAAGGTGCGGTCGCTGATGGGGATGCCGCTGTTCTCGTGCATCACTCCCCACGCCTGGATGACGCGGGAGAGGAGGATGGTGGTGCCGATGTTGGTGCCGGCAAACTATCGTGGCTGGTCAGCGCTGGTCATGCTACTTCACATCCTCAGAGTACCCACGTTGCACAGGACCACGGACAGGAAGCCCATGCCGCCGATGGCGCCCACCGTCCCCGTCTTGTTCACCCAGTGGTCCCACCCGTGGGCAAATACGGGCACCCAGCCCTTGGTGACGAGGGCCTGCACGAGGACGAACATGGAAAAGGCAAAGGGCACGAGCGCAAACGGCAGATGCACCACCACGGCGGTGGCGGTGGGAAACGTCTCCTGCGACCATACGAAGGCGTCTTCGGCGAGGGAAACGAGTGTCGCAGGGCCGCGGTCGCGTCGGACGGTCGCCTGCGAGCCTCGCCGCTTGACGCCCGTCTCTCCGCTTGACGAGGAGGTGATGAATAGTCCTTCCGGTGGTGAGCCGGAATCTTTGCGGTCCGAGTCTTTTTTCTCTTCTAGTAAGCTGATCTCGCTCGTCGAGGTACCCTCCTGCTTCACCGGGTCGCCCTTTGGCGCGAGCATCGAGCTTGGTGATTCGGGCGAATAGGTCGGCACGAGAGCCCGGCCGCCGGTGTTCTCAGACACGAGGATTGCAGGAGTGGCGGAGTGCGGACCGCTGTGGTCCCGTAGGCTTGCAGCTTTTCCGTCCCCCTTCTCGGACACGGCGCCGACAATGGCCTGCAGTTGAGCTCCCGTCGAATGGGTCGGCGAAGTAGCAAGCCCATACGCGGCCGCACCACAACGGACCCCATCCTTCAACGGCGCCCGCCTGGATTCCTCTTCTCGAAGTGCGCGCTCGGCCCTGGCGGTTTCGACCTCTTGCCTGCCCTTGCGGGCAATCTGGCGTGTCTCCTCGCGATGGTACCACCCAAAGGCAATGTCCCAGCAGAACATCAAGAAGGCGGCGGGCAGCGTCACCCAAAAGACGGGATGCTCGCCGCTCTCCGTGCTCGCAGCGTTGAGCGCGAGGACAGTGACCAGCGTCGCCGCCATGATGACGGCCCCAAACATGGCGCCGCCCTTGTCGAGAAACGGGTTCATGATCTCCTCGAGGGAAAGCAGCTGGCCCTGCTCGTCGTCGGCCAGGTCGGACTCGTCCTCGTCGACGTGGCCGCGCGCGTGGGGGATGTTGGGGTTGACGGGCTTGCGGGCCTTGGCCTCCTCGGGCAGCTCGTGCATCTTGATGGAGTAGGGGATGAGGGACTCGTTGGCGAATACGATGTAGAGCAGGAAGGGGAAGAGGACGACGGCGGTGACGACGACGGGGACGATCATGTTGGCGGTGTAGTTGATGAACTTGATCTTGAAGGCGCCGGCGAGGACGAGGTTGGTGGGGTTGGAGGAGACGAGGATGGCCGAGGCGATGTTGGCGACGGCGAACTGGGTGTGGATCCAGGCGCGTGGGTGGACGATGTTGCTGGAGACGCGGGTCATGTAGGCGAGGAAGGCGGTGCCGGAGAGGATGATGGGGTCGTTGCCGATGAAGCTGCCGAGGAGGAAGAAGAAGGCGTAGAGGAAGAAGAAGAGGCGGTGGCCGACCTTGCCGCCCCACTGGAGGACCTTGAAGGCGAGGTAGCGGATGAGGCCGGAGGCGTCGATGGAGATGGCGATGTAGGCGAGGGTGATGAAGAAGACCATGATGTCGACGGGCGAGATGTTGTCGGCGCCGATGGTGCCGTCGTGGACTTCTTGGCGGCCGATGGCCAGGATGGCGAGCAGGAAGAGGTCCGCTACCAGGGGCGCGGTGACAAAGTTCATGGGAAAGTTGAGCCGCACCCACGGCTTGAGCTTGCCGTTGTTTTCATCGTCGTCGTCATCCTCCTCCTCAACGCCATGCTGGAACCGGTTCCGCGTCCGCGGTATGACCCGCAGCGCGCCTAGGGCATCTAGGAAGGCATTGGACAGCTTCCGCGGAATGTAGATGGGGATGTGAAAGGGGAAGAGGACGTTGATGTCTGCGGCGGTGTTAGTCTTGGTGGCTCGACATGATATGAGACGAGCGCATGAGGCTGACTGGTGAGGACAAAGACGACGAGGGTGACGATGGAGCGCCAGTCTGAGATATCGTCGGCCATCTCAACGGTCGCGTCGCGGGCAGCAGGCGCCGTCCTCGTCGTCGAGGAGGCTGCCGGGCGCAAGGAAGATGACGCACGGCGACTCGGTGGAGGGCAAAGCGGCCCGAGAGATTCTCACCGTCACGGGGCTCTCGCACTGATCGGCAGCTGAGGGTGTGGCGGGCTTGGCAGACTACCCCAGTTCCGACACCCCGCAGCGAGGATGGTTCTGAACTCCTGATAGGACGCGGTCAGCACGTTGCACGACAGTTGAACTGAGGAGTGCGGACCAGGTATGCACATCTTGATCTGAGGTTCAACGGCGGAGGCAATGTCGTTTATGTAGCCCGTATGGCTTCAGCGATTTACCGCTTGCTCGGCAGTTTGCTGGCTCCGCTGGGCGAGACATTGCGAGCGGTAAATCGTGCCGTCGTTGCGTGCCTGAGCTGCTCGACTTGTCGACGCACAGCCTGTTGGAGGAATGGCAGTGAACCCGCGTCGGTCCATGGATGGCGAGCGTCGCTGTTTGGCTGTCCTTCGTCAACCTCCACGCCCGGCCGGTCTCGTGACACCATGATGAGCCTCCCTGATTTCGATCGAACTGGCAAGTCGAGTTCGGCGGCGCCACCGTCGTGTGTACGAGTACTCGTAATACTTTAGTCCACCGGCCCGCTGCAGCCCGGCGGAGTCGAGCGACGAGTCGCGATGTTTGATTGCTGGAGGCGCATGTGGAGAGCCGCGATTGTGGCAGGCAGGGCGGACCTGTACGTCTCCAATTTGGCTGCCTGGCGTCTCGGGCGTTCGCGTGTCACCCCGGATTGACGACTCCACCGCTCTCGGCGCCTTTATTCGCCGGGTCGACGCAACTTGCTGATGCGGCGAGCCTCACCCCTGACCAGTCAGCCCTGCTTTGCTGGACGGCGAGGCGGCGCGAGACGGCGACGGCGCTCTCGGTTCTCATCTCGCACGTGCCGACGATGCCTCCGCGATGAACATACATACCGATTCCTTCCTGGCTCGAGGCCGTCCTGAATCCTGATGACATGTCCCGTACGGCTGCAGACTCCTCAACCCGAATAGCGCCGAGGATCTGTGTGCCGTCTCTCCGTGCTGTGTGCCTTGTGAAGAGCCCCCCAGCCATCCGAGCACGCGAGGGGCCATGCCAGTGCTGTCGTCGGCCCTGCAACTCCTCGCCCGCAACGTCACCGACAACAGCACCGCCGCGGGCGAGGCGCTGCAGGTGGTGTGCGCCTGGCCCGTGTCAGGCCAATACGGGCCCGGGTCGAGGGTCTTGTAAGTCAAAGTCGAAGTTGGTTGAAGTCGGCGTTGGTGTTGGCGTTCCATGACTGCTCCACCACTGGGCAGTTGGCAGTTGAACCGCCTCCACTGCTCAAGGTTTGGCCAACGGCTTCTAACTCCACCGTCTAGATACTACGTCCTCGTCGCCGCCTGCGTGCTCGCGCGCAAGGCGGAATGGATCAAGAATGCCTGTCTCGCCGCGGCGCTGCTCCTCCCGGCCGTCGCGGCGGTGCATGGCATCGTCCTCGCCGCGCTGCACCGCGATGGTGAGTCCCCGTGCATTGCGTCCGATGCCGCGAGACACATCGAGTTGAAGCTCACTCACCGCTCTTCACAGATGCCGTTGACATGGACGTCTTCGGCGCCTTCCAGCTCTGCGCCATTGGCATCCTGGCCGCGCCCGTGACCGTCAGGCTGTCTCGGACCTACTTTTACGATCCTGGCCGCAACACCATCTTCCTCTGGGCCGGCCTCATTCTCGCCGGTGAGCACTCGCTCCTCACGATGTCTCAGGCGCCGTCTCCTCAGCCGACTACTCCGTACTAACCGCCTGCCCGTCTCCCCTGCATGCAGGCCTACTTAGCCTCACGGTCGAGTTCTACCGCATCAAAACGTTCAGCTGCACGCACGACGATAGCGGCCACCCCGTCTCGCTCGACGTATCTCGGTTCCTCTACGGCAACATCACCTGCGGCCTGAACTGCATCGAGGGCCCGGGGGGCCCCGTCTCGCCCATGCGCGGCGGCTCCGCGAGCAACATCTACGTGATTCCCGCCCCGGACCGGCTCACCTTTGGCACGGCCACGCTGCTCGCCGCCGCCTGCTGCGTCTACGCCATCCTGTGGCTGGTGAGCATGCTGGACAAGATCCTCGAGATCAACTTCGGCTTGCAGCGCGACCAGGACGGGCTGATCGACGAGCCTATCGAGGGCACCAACGGCGCGACCCGGGGCAAGATGCGGGGCGTCAACGACATGGTGCGCTTCTTCCTCAGCGTCGCTGTCATCCCCATCTTTGGCGGCGCCGGCGTTGCTCTGCTCATCGTGGGCGAGAGGAACTTTTTCAGCCCCCAGGTTATATACCAGAACGAGCCGCTGGCGAGTATCGGTACGTCATCGTTATTTTATTTTACCTGCGGACATGGCCGTTACTGATCCATCTACTACAGGCCAATGGGCACCTATCCTCGGCACAGGCCTCGCCGCGGTAGGCTCGCTCTACCTTCTTCTCGCCTCAGATGTTGAAGCCGTCCTAGGCGAAGGGAACTCAAACGCCAATCATCACTGCAAGTGCTCGCACCACCCCCTCGAGCACCTACCCTCGCACGCCACGAACCCGCCCCCCAGTAGCCAGGACTCTCACAGCATCGACGGCTCCGTCGTCGAGAATCCTAGCGCAACCGACTCACTAGCCATACGGCACGCCGACACAGTCTCTTCCCACGCTGCTGGCAGCCCAGACGCAGCCTCCGCCTCCGCCATGGGACCGAGCTTCTCCCACGATCTGGCCCCAGCCATGAACCGGCACAAGTCCGCCCCAGCCAGCAGCCAAGCCCGGCGACCCGAGATGGCAGCCGACTCCGGCAGCCGACGCAAGGTGGCCAAGATGTTCATCGCCGTCGGCAACTCGCTCGGCGCCGCCGCCCACGACTGGTTCGACGACTCCGAGTTCAGGCGCGGACGCGCCGTCGACTTCCCCGAGATCCCCGGCGAAAGAAACCGCAACCGCGACCTGGCCCAGATCAGGGAGCTGTACAACCCGCGCCGCGACGCAGACGGCAACGCGACGCCGCTGCCGCGGTCGAGGGCGAGCAGCTTCGTCGGCAGCGTCGCGTCTGGACGGGGCGTCGAGGCAGTGTCGAGGGCTGCGTCGCCGCGGCCGTCGCGGTCCCCGTCGCCGTTGCCGGAGACTGCTGCGGGCCAGAGGCAGCGGGCCAGCACGATGCCGGTTGGGAGGGCGTCGTTTGAGCTTCAGGCTGTTGACCCGAACAGGGGGCGGCGGCGAGCGCGGCGCGACACTCTCGAGGTTCCGTCACCAATGCATCACAATCCCATGCGAAGCTACCGCTCCACGTCCATTTCTTCCACGACTGCCATGAGTGCGGAGCGGAGCTCGCCGCCGGAGGTGGGCATTGTCACTGAGGATCAACCCTCCTCTTCTACATCAACACCATCTTCCAGACCACCGGTCATCTCCCCGTCTTCCGAACCTGTACCACCACCCCCGGCCGCTTACCCGCCGCCTTCATGAAATAACACCCCGCCGCACGATCGAAACAGTCGGGTCCAAGCAGCCACCACCCGCACATTGCTTATGTTCTGCACTCACGACTTCGTGGGCTGCATCGGCGTAGTTCGCGCCGAGCTTCGAGGGAAAACGGGACCCCGCCTCTGATGCATTTGAAGGATTTACACAATTAGAAGGCTTGACAGCCGTAGATTGGCAGCGATTGGCCCTGTGCGCCAAGGCAAACATGCCCATCGCCTGTCGCGAGGCGCTGCCAAATTTCATGAGCGACGAATGCATCGTGCTAGCGTTAGAAAGCTGAATCTTTAGACTCTTTGTATTGGAACTTGCTGTGAAGGGGCGAGCGTGCTAGTCTGCGAGCCTTGAATCTTCTGTCGCTTGAATCCTAGTATACTTGCTACCAATACTTGTCTTACATGCGACTTCCAGGAGGCGAAATTAGTCTTCTCGAAGAACTCGACCATTCAATATGAGAGACACCGATGTTGAATCACAGTCTCTACGCAGCTTGATAATCATCATGTGGCCTTGGGCCTGGACATGGGGCCTCGCCAAACCGCGCGTCTTGCGTCCATGCAAGGATGGCTGCAGCCAACATTACTGTTAACTTTCTGGGCTCACTCTGCGTTTCAGTGAATCTGCATCTCCAATGCAGGTCGTACGACCCTGCGAGGCCGGAGCAGGCGTGGGGTGGACGGGCCGGGATGGTTTGTACTAAGGATCTCCAGTTTGATACGAGCACGGGGTGAAATATGGTGGTTACATGTATTATGAAGTAAGCAGAGTATGGCGATACCTTCTGTATTTCCAAGCGGCCGAGGCACTATAAGTACCTAGAGGATGACTGCGCCGTAACTTGGGGAATTTGACGCCTGAGGTCCGCGCAGTTGCCAAGCATCGGTTCGGCAAGCTGACTGCTGCCTGATAAGCCGCCCACGTACGTATCCGTACTTCCTTCTGCCTTCCATTACATCTCAGCCTGGACCATCAAACACGAATCTATCGCTTGGCTCTGGGATATCAACGACGCCATTGGGTGCGATTATTTAGCCTTGAGCAACATGCCTCCCTCTGAGGGGCGGGTGCCTTGCGAGCTGCCTGCCGTGGTTCCAGGTCCGCAATACATCGCCGACGAGCCTGTATGTTTCCCTCGAGGCCAGCCATGTTGAACGTTCTTAGCACCCGCATTCTTTCTGTCTGCGGTATGCGTGGGATATGGCGGTTATGAGCACGGAATGGGCACTTCCAGCTGACCTGTTCGAATAGCGCCCTACTCAACCGATGGAGCTGGAAACGAGACTGAGAGGCGGTGACGGAGACGGTGAAGTAAGTGTGCAACAACGACTAGGCGGTCCAAATCTGACTACAAGTTTCAGCCTGGTTGTTGCAACTTCTTTGGGCTGTGTCTAGACCTATGCCGTCTTGAGTCCTTGCGGTGCTGCTAGTGTCGACATGGACCATCTTTGCATCAGAGCTTGCGGAGATTTGTGGGCAATGAAAGAAAGGGTGTCGTCGACGAGGAGCACTCGAGAAAAGCGTTGATCAAATGTATTGCTAGTTGCAAAGCCCATGCTTGGGCCTAGATGCAGTCTCGCGCTCAGTAGTCCAACTGCACGCTGTCGTTGGCTCCCTCACGACGCTCCTGAATCCAGCCTCGCCCGTATCCGTGCTCCCGATCTTCACCGCTTTGTTTGCACCGGATCCCCGCAACAGTCGTGAATCATTTTCCATAGCACCAGGCAAGCCGAAGGGTCCCAATCCAGTCTTGACCCAGAATAGTCATCTTCCTTGTCACACAGAACAGCGGCGCCATTTGATAGGCGCCGGGGCTGTCAATTTCTCGTAGGGTATGTAGTGAGAAGCTGGCATTGTTAAGTTGATGCCGACGGGAAAGGACGAAACTGAAAGTCTCCCCCGTCCGCGAACCGCAAGCTACCATTCTCTTGGACTCAGCCTGCCTGCCCTTGTCCTTTCTGGCCCGTTTATGCGGTACAGTCGAGAGTCTCGAGCGCCACGTCAGCGATTCGGCACAGGCAGTGACCCGTAGGCCCCAGCGTTGCGCAGGGCGGTTGTGTTGGTCACGACCAAGGCCCAACCCCTCCGCCACTGGCCTCCTTCCATCACACCGCCATCTGCCACAAGTTTCGCCGCCTCCCCATCATGGCATATTCACAGTATTCAGTGGAGGACGAAATCTCCAATTTCTTTGCGAAAACGTCCGCCAGTCGGCCAGATTGCGATGCGCGCGCAGAAGAGCTCGTTGGGGGCAAGGCTATTCCCGTCGACGTGCAAGGCAATTGTAGCTACTCCGTCTATGCTGGACCATGCCTCGAGTACGTTGTGCAGTTTAGACTGGAGTCTTTGAAGCTCGACATGAAGACCGCTTTGCTGGCGAGACAGGTGTACGGATCTTTGGCTCCAACAGTCTCGTTTGAGGGCCAAGTGGGTGACGACGGCGAGTCGAATGACAAGGAACCTCTTTACGTATATGTCATGGGCCGAATCAAGGGTGTGACACATCTGGACTTCATTCTAGCGCATTATTGTCCCGACAATACACCAGAGACCTTCGCCCAACGCCAGAGACTATTGACAGATGTGGCACGGTATGAGAGATCGCACTGACACCTTCACTTCTCTGACACTAACTGGCTAGCAGATTCTTTGCTCGTTCGTGGAAAGCGCCGCAGCCAGTTGATCAAGCCTTTCGTGAAAAAGTAAGAGAGATGTTCGAAAGGGAGCTGCGGATGTTGCTTGAAGCCCTTCCGGTTCGATTGCACCACATTATCCAGAAGTGCATTGACTCAATGGACGCTATATTCTCGCTTCCAATGGTACTTCTCCATAAGGATTTCAACACCTGCAATATAATTGTCGATGAGGCAACTTGCCACCTCGTCGGAGTCATTGACTGGGCTGAGGCGGAGATCTGTCCCTTTGGCCTAAACCTCCACTCTCTACAGAGTCTAACCGGGAAACTGCACCTTCGGAACGGCTGGATACGGTACGACGACTATGACGACTTGAATGATGTCTTTTGGACAACCTTCAAAGACGAAGTCGGCGGCTTGGCGGATGGTTGCATGGAAGCCATCCGATTAGCAAGGATTACGGGCTTGTTGCTGTCAGGAGGTTTCACTAGTCGCCTTGCCAATGAACCACAGCCTGTTCCTATTGGGGACGACGAACGTGGACGCTACAACATGCTATCACTGGATGGATTTCTGCTAAACCCCGCAACAAGGTTTGAAGGCATCCAATGAAGGTGACAGGCGAGATGGGTTTTGCTTGAGAAAAGAAGGACAACAAAACGATAGCAGAGGTTCAACGTGAAATGACTGAAAGAATGAAACAGATGTGAAGAAGGTTTGGAGGAATAGGTAGAGTAAATTGGCCTTAGTAAGAGTAGACTTGTAGGCATTGATGTTGTCTAGCTTCGCGGACACCGCTTCGCAAGCCGCTGGGAATGGGCATGTGGCCATAGTCCAGCTGCTCCTTAGCACGGGCAAGTCGATGTAGGTGTCCAAGGACAAAGTGGTCGGGCACAGTCATCATAACGATCGTTCTGTCAGTGTTTTCCTGTAAAGCTATGAGCGAAATCGGGTGCCTCTTTGGACGTTCCGGCTTTCCGCCACTATAAACCCAAGCCAATACTCATTTATAGAAGCCAATGTCTATCACTGCTTTTTGTGGTTGTCTAGCAAAGCGTGAACCACTCCAGCTCGTCGGACGCCAAGTCCCCTTTGGCACAGGACTCTCCGTCCATAATGCCATGCACATAGCAAGGTCCTACGAGCTTGTATTTGCCCCCTTCAGGTCTTATAGCAAATGGCACTTTCCCGCCATTGAAAATGACGATTTCATCCCCGACAGAAGCTGTCATTGGCAGCATGGCTAGATACGACTTCTCAGTCGTGCCCAGAGTACGCGCCCAGGTGACGAACGAAACCCTGTGAGCGTACGTGAAGGCCACCTTGTCCTCAAATATGTCCCTCGCGGCAACCTCCACATCATCCGCGCCTCGCAGGATTTTGAACCAGGCGTCAAAGGTCTCTTGATACTCTCCGGGGGCGAGACGGTCGTGTTTCAGATTGTTTCCCCAGCATAGCGTGTCCTTGAAAACGTCTGCTACCCTTTCTCCCGTTGGGTAGGATTGCAGCGCAAAGGCAAAGTCAGACCAATGACGCCATATCTCGGTACACGCCTCGTTGGTGTAATGTAGAGTCTCTGGTAACTGACTCACGTCCTTGACAGAGTCAACCCTTCTCCCTTTTACTCGTAGGAGTCGATTGTCTCCAGACTCTTCACAGATGGCAGACGAGCCGCCAGCAGCGTTGAAGCAACCGTCGTCGAAGTATTTAACTGGAGTATCGTTCCACGCCGCGGCCCAGGACGGCAGGTCCGGGACCGTTGACCGGAAATAGCCGTAGCACGAGCTCAGGACATCCAGGTTTCCGGTGCTTGCGATTATTGCTCGCGAGACGTCGGCGTATACCTCTGCCGCTGACCTTTTGTAGTCTGGGGGAGGGAATATATTCTCAGGGTCGGATTCCGGGCCCTCGAAAAAGCCAAGGATTCCGTATATCTTATCTCGCGGGTCAGTCGCGTGCGTGTTGCGAGTAGCGTTAAGAATCTCGAGTGCCTTTTTCCTCGGTGTTGAGCTGTTGAACGAATCGCCGCCCAGTTGGCCTGTTTGGACGAAATTTCGCATGTTGAACTGATGAAAGGCGGACGCGATGAAGAAGGCGTTGAACTCGAATACCTCGGCTGGTTGTTCCTTTCTCACCAGTGCTTCGATGACTATCGTTAGATTGTGGAAGGCTTCCGTTTTCCCTCCACACATGAGCACCGCTGATTGCGAGAGAGCCACCTCCTGAACAACCCATAGGCGTCCCCACCAGTTTCGGTGGAGGAGACCCCAAAGACCTCGAACCCGGGGTGTAAAGACCTCGGCATCGGCAACCTGGAATGCCCGTCGGTCCTTTACGAATTCCTGGTAAAGGGCCCCTTCGCTGACGTCCTGGCCGGAATTGCTTCTTTCTGCAATCTCGACCGCGAAATCATGGATAAAGGCCATCCCCAGATCCGAAAGCGGTATACCTGTCTCCTGATCGACAGCCGAGGATGCTTCGCCAAGCCAAAAGCCTACCCAGGCTGCCTTGCTATAGATCTGGCGCATCAAGGCAATTTGAAGGCTCCTTTCATCGTCGTTCGATTGGTCGATGCAAACTGCATCGACCCATAGGACCCGGACTCCCTTGGTTTGACGGAGTCTCCGGAGCGCCGCATCGCAGTTCTTGGTGATCTTGATGATTGCCCCGTCACATTGCAGGCATTCTGAGAGGGAAGAGTCTCCATCTTCCGTTGCCCACGTGTAAGACAAGGCTCCGAAATCTGGACAGGCACTGATGGGGAATTCGTGGAGCGAGACCTCAATAGGTGACTTGTCGAATGAGATGGCAGGGTGCAGATGTAGAAGTCGAATTGAATGGGCCTGTCCGATAGGAGCGTGTTTGTATTCGACACGAGACTCGGAGGGTTTATCGGCCATGGCGGATTGCCGCAACTCATACAGACAGACACATGGAATAATATTCCATGGCGATGTGCAGTCCGGGTATGGAAGAGGTATTTATGGACGTACGGTTTCGTACCCCTCCTCTGGGATCTGGTCTTGAGGCGGCCCGACAGGGGTTGAAATCGGACCCGAGCATATGACCAAGTAATCGATATCGACACGCCACGTATGATGCAACGCAGACTCTTGTTAGCCTTTAAGGTCTTGAGAATCCGCCAGTAGTGCCAGTCGTATCTAAAGTCCGACTGCCTGAAGCTGAGTCCTTTTGTGTCTTTCGTGGATTTGACGCTGGTGAAGTGGTGATGCTCTGCTGACCGCAGCGATGACTACTGTGGAGGACCGTCGGGAGCGCAGTGTATAACATGTGTGTCCAGGGAGCAACATCACGGGGTCGAATGTAGGTCGTGTGCTTGCCATGCTCGGCAAACGTGACTGATGAACGGACCTGCTCTTTGCTCAATCATAGATCTACCGCCAAGACGACGCTCCTGTACAAGCGTACAGGCAACAAGCTGATCTCGGCATCATCGCTTGGAATGCCGTCTTTACGATGCTCAAGTGCTACTACATCTGGCGCAACAGGAGCCGCGAGAGGACTTGGAGCGCCATGACCTTGCGGCAGAAGGAGCGGTTTGCGCAATAACACGACAATGCTCAAAGGCAGCAGTCTTCGCTACCCAGTACCAGAGGCCGCCCACCCACTCCGTATTACTGTACAAAATAAAAAGGAAACATTAAAACAGAAAGGAAACAAAGTGGAAACAAAACTCTTGCACTTAGGCCTCGCTGCCTGAGCTGCAGACATGAGTCGTACTCGATGTTTGCTCTCCCTCCCAAACGCCGTCGCCGCAAGATGGTCTCAGCGCTTGATCTCCAAATCTTGGGCCGTCTCTTCGTTGTCTCCATGACCCCATTCAATGCAAGAAACCAAAACAGTCTTCTCCGGTTCCCGCCCGAGGCCCAGCCGGTTGGGCCGTTCTACCGCAAATGCCTATGATAGTCCCGGCTCTTTGACTCCCCATTCAACCAAAAATCTATGTCTTGCGATATCTGTCCAAATCTGCCTCGCTTTGCTCGTAGTGCACTTTTTTGTTGGCGCTTCTTGTGGTGGTGGTCTGGGTCAATCTCATGTCGCAACAAGTAGGGATGAGATCGAAGTGTCGACGGGTCTGTTGTCAGACCGCGAACTCATCCGGCGCTGCGCTCATCTGCGACCCCGAAACCAGCCACAGGACCATGACAAAGGTCGAGAAGAGCAGCGTCCGGAAAAAAGTGCGAAGCTGCACCGGGCTGAAGCGTGCCGGCTCGTGCGTCAAGCCCTGAAGCGACGACGACTGGAAGGCGTTGATGTAGTCGACGTCGCATTCGCGAATCTTGGGCATGGCATACGACTTGTACTCGTCCAAGACGTTGTGGAGGGCCCACCCCGACAGCTTCCTTACGACGGCGACGACGCAGCCGGTGCGGTGCTTACCATGATTGCAGTGGACGAGCAGTGGGTAATGCTGCCGATCCAGGACAAGCTCGAGGATGGACGCCATAGTGGCCACTGGAATGGCCTCCTTCTTGGTGCCCTTCATGTTGAAGATGACCTGACGGATGCCGTTGGCCGTGGTAAAGCACTCAAACTCGTGGTCCAGCTCTTCCTTCTTGACCAACGTTCTGTTGACATGCATGTGGTTAGCCACTGCGTCGGGGTGAGAGGTGGGGCAGAGTCGTGTGAGTGTCTTACATGACCGTCTTCAGCTTCAAGCTCTGCAGAAAGCCATAGTCTTCGGGCTTGGGATAGCTGCTCCGGTAGACGCCCGGCAAGACCATGCCAAAGTTGGCGGGTCGCACACTCGTCGGAGCAGCGGAATATTCAACCGACCGTGTCGTGGACACATTGGCCGCTGTCGTCGCTGAGGAGTGATGGTCAATGGCACCATTCAAGGCCGAGGGCAGCGTAGGGCTAGGTGTCAGCTGCTCACCTGTCTTCTCGCCAATCCAATTACTAGACGTCCCCAGTACTGTGGCTTCTCTCGCACCGCCGATAAGGCTCTGCGAGCGGGATGGAGCGGGTGCCTCTCTGGGCAGACTGCCGTTCCGCTGTCCCTCTTCCATCTCCTGAGCAAGCTGCAGCAGGTCCTCGTTGACGGAGCCGCGCGAGTTGTCCCGCTGGCGGTACGACGTTGCAACGGGCCGCTGCTGACCCTCTTCACGGTGCTTTCCGTCGTCGACGTATACTCGCGAGTTTCTCTTGGAGGCCATGCCGTTGTCTCGTCGAGCTCGTTTTGTCCGCTGAAGTAAACAGATGGATGTCACGCCGTTGGTGCCAATTCAATGTGTCGTCGATGATGGCTGCCAGGCGGATAGCAAATGACGGAGCTGTTGGAGACAAACAAGGAGGGGGGTGTTCCCGTTGGTTGAAGAGTCTGGTGGAGTACAGGTGGTAGATATGGCGTCGATCAGAGGACGTGTCGATCAGAGGAATTCGGAGAGATGTCGATTATGAGGTGTCGAGAGTTATCGTCGTGCAAGTCGAATCGTGGGTTGGGAGAGAGCACCGGCTGGCTCGAGAACCAGGACGGGTGCTCGCGTGAAGGGCAGCGACTACAAGCGACTGGACTTCATCTTGGAAGAAACAAGCTGGACTTGAATCGCCATCTTGTCGACCGCTCCGTGAGAGAAAAGTAGGGTGAAGAGGTGGTTGTTAAACAGAAGAGGAGATCAGGGAGCGCGCAGCTCGACCAGGAGATTGGACCAGGCGTCTGGGAGAAGTGGTGGGAGGAAGAGGAGGAGAAGAGAGGCGAGAAACGTGGGTGAAGTTTTGGGCAGGGGGGGCGCGCTTGCTGCAGAGACAGAGCCCTGGGGAAGGGACAAAAAAAGGTTGCGGGGGGACTCGAGTGGCCTGCACTTAATATGGGCAGGGGCGGGTGGATCTGCACCGTGCTAATACGGGGCGGTCACGCCGCTGGACGCTCTGCTATTAGTGCTGGACGTGCCACAGGCACCGAACAGCGAGCCCGACACTGTGCGAGCCGCCTTTAACGGTAGGATTTGCAGGCTGGCCTTGGCGTCACAAAGCTGAGGCACTGTCAGAAAAGCTACGACGCAGATCCACTGTCACCTTGGGCTGGGGATCTCCGACAGCCATTAGGTGGACATGGCGGCACTTGGAGCTCACCATCTGTCCTGGAAGAGGAGGAGCCGGAAGGTTGGAGCTGGTCAGCGCGGTGCAGCTACTCACCTTGTCACCCAAGGGAGAGCAGTAGAGGTGAATGGCATGGGAGCCAGCGTGATAGAGTTGGGGTAGAGTTGTGGCGTCGCCGCGAGGCGTGACGAGGTGGTGATGGCTTGGGGCTTACGGCTGCCTGCCACTGAAGACTACTCAGCTCAGCTCGCAAGCCTAGCAAACCGGCTCAGTTGTTAGTCAGTATTCGCACAGCAGTGAGACGGCTGCTTACGAGTACGACGGCGAGTCGCGGCCGGCCCGGAGCCGACGGATCGTCGGGGTCAGACAGTCGGATTTTACTGTACTGGAGGTACAGTGCGCGGCCATGCCACCGGGCCCAAGAGCCAACGGCAGCGCCCGGAATACTGAAAGTAAGCAGGGTCCCTGAATCTGCGTCATGCCCTCGTGTCCTGCTGCCTCTTCTGCGCGGAGACGAGGGAACCTCCGGGCCTGTCGCGCGCTGCGAACTGAGTCTGCTAACGGGCGCGAGCAGCAGCTAGGTGGAAGCTTCCGCGAGTCGGTGCTATTGCTCGTAGCTCTGAATCTTCTCTCGGTGGCTGCCGGCGTCATGCGAGCGGTGTCAGTCGAGCGCTAATTCACCTCCCACGACGATACGCCTCCTCGCACGAACAACAATGCGCGTGCGTGCCCCGGTCGCGACAACAACACCCCGCCGGCCATTGGGAGGAGCAGCCGAGCGAAGCGCGCGTGCGTGAAGCCCTGTGCAGCCGTAATTACGGCAGCGTCGGAGATGGGGAGATGGATGGAGGCTCAACGCTACCCTCGCCTGGCCTCCACTCCTCCCACACAATCCTGCAAGTCGAGCGCGCGACTATTTTTGTCAGGGTCGCCCCATAGCCAGCTGCTCGAGGCGCGCCGCGTCCTGGCTGCTCGTACGACCCGAAGAAATGCGCATGCGAGGTTGCTTGCTGGTTGCTGCTGCCGCAAGGCACCTCCGAGGCTGCGTCGGCCTCATGCTGTGTCGCAAATACTACCGCCTCACCCTGCCGACCGGGCGCTGCGCAGGCCGTGGGCGCGCACGCGACAGGATACCGCAAGCAGTGGGTTTGCTTCACCTGCCCTGTCCATTGTTCTATGCGACCCTGCGTCGCTCATTCCAGCCCCCCGAGCGGAAAGCTTCGGGAGGCCGGGCGAATCAGCGGGCGCTCCGAGTATGCTCGGCGAGGTCTAGCAGAGTTGTCTCAGGCCGTCAAGTGCCCGAGTGGCGGCGTTCTGTTCTCGATGTCGGCGATGGACGAGATCGACCTGGCGAGGCAAGCGACACGAGGGCGAGAGAACCAGTCAACGACCATTGTCGGACGGACCACGCGACGACTTTCCTCTTCTCGCCACCGAGGCCAATCCCATCCCCGTCCATGCAAGACCCCGGCTCCTTCGCTGCACCCCTTTACCCCGTAAGCCGCTCTCGTCACCGAGCGGAGCCGCACCCGGGACGGACACCCGGAGGCCCGTCCCGTACACGACAGAGATGTCCGGTCTTTTCTTGGTCCTTGAACCAGATGGGCAGGTTTTGCCGTGGCATGCTTCTCGTTCGTCCAATGTCTCGTGCCATCGTCACGAGGTGTGCGGCGACACTCAGGGTTGGATTCGCTTCCGGCGCCCGTGCCTGCGGCTGGGCCGCTGTTGCATCCCAGCTGCTGATCTTGTTGGACGCCGACGTCTGACGGCACAGACGAATGCTCTGCCGGCAAGCGTCACACAGCGGCTGAGGTCTAGCCAGGGTGCTGCATGGCCACTCGCCACATTTCCTCTCCCTCACGGGAGCGTCGTTGCATATAATGGGTATTCTTTACATGCGTACGAAGTACTGATATCGCTGTTTGGAAAATACCCCATGTCGCCTGACCGGCAACCGGCAGCTACCTTTTCCTCTTTTTGCGCTCGGTCTGCGAAGGAGAAGCATCGTCGTTCTCCAGGGCGCATGCAATTATCTTGACCCTGCCTGCCTGCACGACCCCCTCGCCGTCCACCAGCTTCAGCGTGACGTCCCGGACGAGGAACGTCCACACCTCGTCGCAGAACCGGTAGGTATCCAGGCTGCCCTATGCCCGAGACCGCCCCGTTAGCCTTTGTTTCTGTAGCCTGTTCATGGCCCCACGTTAAAGGCATCCCAGTTTCCCGCGGGGCATTCACCTGGAACCGCAGGCGGTCGCGGACCTTGCGCTGCAGCGCCTCCGACATGGCGCGGTCGAACCTGCGGAGGATCTTGATGGCCAGCTGTGGCTCGAGGCGCTGCGTGACGGTGACGAGGTCGTCGATGGCGTCCACCAGCGCGAGCCCGATGCTTGCACGTACCTGTTAACAGGGCGACGGGAAGTACCACGTGGCAGACGTTTTGTACCTGCTCTGCCGGTACAGGTCGGTGAACTGCGCGTCGGTCGCCATGAGCGCGGCGAGTACTCCGTGCTCAGGTACCGAATGCTCCTCTTCCGTGAGAGCAACAAAATGCTCGTCGATTGATCGTTGGCGGAGCGCGGCAGCAAAGGCCAAAAAGTGACTGCTGGAGGAGTTGCTCTGGTCCACGTCGTCCAAGTCGCGGGGTCCTTGCCTGATGTCATGCAGATAACGTGACGCACCTGCTGATCCATCACCGGGTACTGACATCCAATGGGCATTCTACCGACGTCCATATATTTCGATGTACGAAGTGCAGATATTTAAAAGTTCGACTTTCAGGGCCGTCTCGGCTGTCATTTCAAGGTCCTTCCCTGCGTAATCCGTCGCTCGTCGCTCGCGGCAACCCTCCTCTTACCTTGTGTACGGACTCCAAAATACGCCCTCGGCATCCCAGAGCATCTTCACTCGCTGAAGCTCATTGATCCTCTTATCAGTAAATAGCTCCCCCAAGTCGGTGCCCAGACTCATAGTGTTCGGAAACGTCCGCGCAGCACCAGTCTCGCCCCGGCGGCAGATCGACAGCGCCTCGTCCACGAAAGCCGCCAGCTTGTCCCACGAATCTGGGCTGTAACACCACGGCAGTGCAATCGCGGTGAAGCCACGGTCACGACTCTCCAGGAACTTCCCCTTGCATTGCTTGGTAGTCCCGTTGCTCTGCAGCTTCGTCGGGTTGAACCGGTGGAACACAATGGCGGTTCTGCCGGCATCGGGGAGCTTCTCGGTGGTTTGCACCCAGGTCGCGAAAGTTGCGGCGATGGACTCCGACTGCAGGACCTTCAGCCGGGCTGTGTTCATGCTCTTGAAGCCGCCGTGGGCATTGAGCGGCTCCAACGCATCGTTGATGCGCGAAAGCGGCACCATCGCCGTGTCTGCCTTGATTGTCTTCTGGACCAGGCTGGTGTCGAAGAGCACAGAGGCTGCCTTTTCAGCATCCTCTGCTGGGCCGTAGTACGTCGCTGACAGGATTATGATGGGAGATCCGGCAGCGGGAGTGCCCGGCGGGCTGCGCAGGAAGGTTATCTGCAGGTTCAATGGCTCGGCCAGATGTTGACCGGCGATGAAGGCGTCTGCCACGTCCTTCAATGCCGGAGGCGGGAAGATCAGGGTACGCATCCAGATTCTACCCTCCGAGAGACCCAGATCTGCGACCGGGTACGTCTTCATCCTTGCGGCAGTGACCACACCGAGACCATGGCCCGCGCCGCACAAGGCGTGGAAGAGCGCAAGCTCCTCCCCAGCCGACGACGAGCTGACCTCGACGGCCTTCCCGTCGGCGGTGATCAGACGAAAGGCCAGCGCGTTGTCGACCATGAAGCCCTGCAGGCCGTTCTGCGACGTATTCCCGCCCCCGAGCAAGCCACCCACCATGCCCACGGCGTTGGAATTGGGAACCGTGGTGTAGCGTCCATCCGCGGCGAGGGAATTGAGCAGTTCGCCGGTCAAGACGCCAGCCCCAAACTGGACGATGCCAGATGGCTTGTCCAGTTCGATGGACTTGAAAGCCTTCATGTCCACATAGACGGTCTCGGAGTCGATTGGGACAAAGGTGCCGTGGCCGGCGCCGCCAGGGACGAGGCGGAAGCCATTCTGTTTCGCCAGGCGGATGGCGGAAACCACGTCGTCTTCAGTCTTTGGTGTGACGATGATGGCAGGGTGACTGAGGTGCGCGTCCGTCCATCGCGGGAGGATTTCGCCAGGTGTCTTGCCGGTATCAGGAATGACAAATGGACAGCTCAGGCTGTCGGTTCCCGAAATTGAAGACGCCATGATGGAGAAAATGATTCAGTTGTACGGCTTTCACAAGTTGGTAAAGAATGAGCAGCTGCATCAATCAGAAACGAAATGTAAAGGAAGCAGTCCGTACCGTATTAATAGGAAGGACTCATCCGTCTGATCCCGCCCCTAATCCTTGTCCCTTGAGTTCCTAGTAGGCAGTCTCTACGAGTATATTTGCCAGCACGAGACGTCAGCCTTCACGAAACCGCCAACCACCCATCAGCTTCTGCCATCTCATTCGTGCGAAACTCGGCCTTCCGCTGCCGGGGCCTCATTGTCCGCGGACATGGATGTCTTCAACAACATCAAGTTGTACGTTGTGGGTTTCGACAAATTACATTATTGGGGAAGACGCTTGGGATGGATCAATATCTGTTCAACCCTAGTCAGGCAAGAGCCCGTGACGATGTAAAGGTGTACGCGGTGGGTAGCGCGCCGACGAATCAGCTGCCTTTTGGCTCCGTCGGGGGGCGCAGGACGAGGCAGTTGGGAGTGCGAAACAGGGCTAAAGATGCTGGATGGATTGGTCGCGGCGGCGCAGCTGAAGGGACTGCATCCCAACTGGTGCAAGCGAGCCGTGAATTTATGCTTGGATGACGGGAAGCTGAGTTCACGACATCGGCAGTCGGGCTTCTGGATTCTCCATCCCTGGAGAGAGTAGTGCACTCGGACTTCTTGGCCTGCCGAGGCGATCTTGAGACCTGCTTATCGCCGAGCACGAAGATGCTGTGTACCACTTTCTTGCTCTTCGACTCTGCGTTGGGTTATGAAGAGCCGAAGCAGCCTTGGCGAGCGGAAGGAACTACAGAGCATCCAACGAGGTCTTTTGTTGCTTAGGATCAGTTCCGTTACACCATATGACAGCTCAACCACCAGACAACCTACCAGCCAGACAGCGCCGAGCGGCCACGCCTTTGCCCTGCATTGGCTCTCTTTGCGTCTTGACTACCCCCTGTCAAGACCACGAGCGGTGACAGATCCCGCCGATTCGATGGGCACGGCCTCGCTTCTGGACTTAATCTGTACGAATTATTGTATCGAGACGTTGAGGTCTACAGTGATCTTGGTTGCTATACCGCAATTGACGCCCCGTCCTTGCGTCGCGCTTTGCCCTTCTTAGCGTTCATACTGGGAGCGTAAAGACATGTAACCGTGACCAGATATTCTCAAGAATCCCGGTCCCGTCGATTCTCAGTGAGATTGAATCGACAGGATATTCCGGAACAATAGAGCTTCTCCTACCGCAACGCTGGTTCTTTGTCCGTCTTCGCAACAGGCCCAACCCCTCCTCTACCCAGAAATCATAGCAGTGAGCATCGTTCCGTAATTTCATTATCCTGCCCTTTGGGTCCACCATAAATCTCTAGCATCTGATCATTTGTCATTGGCTGTTGGCTCAGTACCTGCCTAGCCCACACACCTAACATCCGGTCCAACTCTCTCCAAGCGTGGTCGATCGAATCACACATCTCAGTCATTGCCAATGGTGGTCCATACGAGGATCCAAAGTCCTTCTTGATGACTGCCCAGTACTTTACGTGATCGTCGGTTTCAAAGTCGATGTCGTAGTCGGCCTTTCCCCAGATGGTTTCGCAGTTGGCTTGGAAACGTTGGTCTGGATCGGAGGACATGACTAGATATATAGCTATATTTGTGCAAGTGACGGAGTTTGATGGATGCAAAAGAACTGCTGTTATCAGGTCTTCTGATATCAGGGGTGAAAAGCCTGGTCAACCTTGAGGGGAATGGAGGGCAATTATACACTGCTACAAATCTTCCCATACAGTAACACTCGACTTACTCAGGTAGGGCGAGCAGTATGAGAGCATGATCGTATGGAAGCACATTCTAGTGTTGATTCTCCTCTGGTTCATGGTCATTGACAATGGGATAATGTTAAACCGCGTGGCAATATCTTCTGTCAACTCCGCGACTTTCCACGTTTTCCATGATCATGCGTAGACATACGAGCATTGCTGAGTCTGTCAATTTTCTCAAAATGGCAGGTGAAGCTCTGCGATGTTGCTTGCTGTTCAGGTATTAGTCTGTTTTGAGACATCATCGAACACGAGGTATACGAATTCTTACGAGGCTGCGACCTACCGGCAATGCCCAACTGGTAGCACAGCGCGGCAATGGTCAACAGCAAGTTGACTCCTCGCTTTCCAACGTCAGCTTGTTTCCTTTGCCTGCTGACGGAAACCAGTTCAGATAAATTGGCTGACCGATTCAAGTGGTGAAACATAACGTCAGGAGAGCGACCATGTGCAGCAACGACAAGGTCCCGTTGAATGGTGAGCCCTGTTGAATGGTCAGCCCTGAATGGTGAGCCCTGTTGAAATGAGGGCAACGCCATTTCCGATCGCCTTTCGAGTGCCAAGAGGGTAGAGCAAACATGGATTAATCATGCCTGACGTCAATTAGGCGCGCTGTGGGCAAGAATCCAGAGAACATGACGTGAGACCTTATTCCAGTGATCTCTTCTGAACATGTAGCAGTTGGCCCGTGGATGTCAGACTTGAAGTCTTGGAAGCAACGTTTTTCACCGCGAGATAGTCAAGAACGCGCATCGATGCAGAGAATGACTTGATCCGCGGCCAAGTTGTCCAAGCTGACCTTTGAAGCGAGCATGTATAGGCGTTGGCGGCGAGCCAGAAGCATTTGACAGCAGTGGCGATCTTCATTAGGTCTTTCCCGCTGCCTAGGTCGACTCTAGTAGACAGTGTCTTGGTGGCCGCAGAACTTACGAGTAGATGGAAGACATGTGCCTCACCATAGATGTGAATCCGGATAAGCTACGTCCTGTAGTGGGCAGTAAGGCTTGCAAGTTGGATGAGCTCAAAGAAGCACATGAATGCCAGTGTCTGAGAATCATTTTGCAAGATTGCTCGAGATCCTGAATGGCTCACACCACTCGGTGGAAGCATGATATTAAATTAACTAAACCCCGTCTTATTCTTTAGTTCGTCCATTCGTCATTTCCTCCGCGTTTTGCCTCGCGGTTTGCTCAATCTCAATAGGATAATTGAGGGGGACGGCCACACTCTGCTTATTCTTGATATCCGCCATTCCATAGATAACAATGCTAAGAATGCCGATAATCGCAGAGAGGACCGAGAAGGTAAGAGCAACAATGCCGCGCGCAGTGAAGCCGTCCGGTATCCAGTCGGGTTGCGCGTGTTGCCCGGACAGGTCAAGGAAGTTCTTCGTGTTGGCGGCTGCGTTTCCTTCGAATGGCACCCCGGCGGCCCGGCAGACGTCGTAGTGTTCTTGGGGAATCTTGGTGCGCTCTTGTATCTGCTTGGGGGCCTCGATCATCAGCATCGCGAGGCCCGAGGACAGATGCCAGTCGATGTGGCAGTGGAAGACCCAGACGCCGGGGTTGTCCGCGACGAAACGGATGACGAAGTAGCCCTGTGGCGGAACCACGACTGTGTCCCTCCTGGCGGGGGTCTTGGGGAAGGCCGTGTGGTTGTTGGGGTCGTATGGGACGGGGTCGCCGTTTAGGTAGTCGTAGAAGCTTGGGCCGTACGGCGGTGCACGATCAATGACCTGGAACTGGTGGCCGTGGAGGTGGAATGGGTGCGAGCCAGTGTCTGCGTTGTTAAGGACCAGCTGGACGACGTCGTTGTGTTTGAGGACGACTGAATGCGTGAATTCGCCGTATATCTCGGGGTTGTCCGCCAAATCCCCAGATGACATGACGGTGTAGAGCGTAGGGACCTTGGGGGCAGTGTATGTAATGTTGTTGAGAAACGCATAGTTGAACCCCGTCATCAGGTCGTTCATGTACACGGTCACGTTGACCTCCATGTCTGGTTCAGGGAGCAGTGGCATGTGATCGTGAGGCACTAGACTCATATCATCGTACGGTTGCAAGTCCGTGCTGTCACTTGCGGTAATATTTGCTTGCGGGTGCGGAGCATCCTTGTTGTACTCTAGCCAATTGGTGTTGTTGAGCTGCAGATCAGACGGGATTGAATCGAGGAGTGTCGAGTCCGCAACGGTGACAATGGCATAGTTCTTGTCGGTCGTGTCCTTGGTCGTCAGGAGAATTGCATATCTCTGCGCGACCGAAATATAGAGCATGTCGGCTTCGGTAGGCTCCGTGTACACTCCGTCGATTTCCACAATCTTGAAGCTGTGGTCCTCGATGTAGAAGTACTGCCCGACGAATGCGCCGTGGTTGATGAGCCGTATTAGGTACGTCGAGTTTGGCTTCACGGAGATGCTGGTGTTCATCGTATCGTTGAGAAGAAATGACGATGGGATTGGCTCAGCGCCGGTAGGGTTGTAGAGCGACATGAACTCTTTGGAGAGGTCCTCAATCATGTCGTGATACCAGTCGGAAACGGTGAGGACAAACTCCTCGTCGTAGTCGTGGGCGAAGTAGGCATCGCTGTCGTGGACTATCAAGGCCTGGCGATACCCATCCGGGTAGCAGTAATCGGTGTGGCAATGGTACCAGTAGGTCCCGTTCTGGTTGACAGTGAAGTTGTAGGTGATGCTCGATCCAGGAAGGACAGGGCATTGAGTGACCATGGAGGGCCCGTCCATCTCGTTGGTGCCGTTCTGGAACATGCCGTGGAAATGGATGGAGGCGCCCTTATCATCCAGGCCATTGTGCATGTTGACGACCAGCCGGTCGCCTTTGTCGACTTCAATGACAGGCAGCGGCCACTGGCCGTTGATGCCGACAACTTTGCGATCAAGCAATCCGTCGGGATTCGCAGTAACCCATGTGACGTTGAAGTCGTACGTGACGGTCTTGGCCCGGCAGCGTAGAGCTGCGAGGGCCAAGACGGCCACCCAGGCCAGTTTCGACATCGATGTCTTGACGTCCGTGGCAGTATCTGTCGGTTGTGTGAAGAAGTTGTCGGACTGCAGAGGTCCCCGACTTCTCTACCAGCCGGAATGGGAAGATTGTTGGGCCAACGCTGCCCTCGGTTTATCTCAGATGCACTACGTTGAAGAAACAGTGGCATGCGCTTCACGTATTAGTGCAGAGCTGCCGTGGTGTTTGCTAGAAGATGTAACGCCCGCAACGACGTAAGGACATTGAGGCAATTGATGCCCTCTGCACTCAAGACCAACCGGCAACCCGTTTCCCTCATAAAGCTCCCAAGGGCGCAAGACGGCCATCAGGCAACTATTCCCGAGGCCGTGGTCGACGAGTCGCGCCACGGCGCCCTCTAGTCCTGGCGCTAGCAGCCGAAACTGCCGCGCGAAAGGATCAGATAACTTTGCCCTCCCTTCGCTGGCCAATTGCCGATTCCTTTTAGGTTATCGGCAAAATCAGATAATTGCGAGGCCGGTGCCGCTGCTGGGCGGCGTTGCCGTGTTTGCCGGGGCCGGAGCCGTGGAAGACGGCTAACACGGCATGGGAGCCCACCGCGGCCAATACGAGACGGACGTCACGAAAGGTTAACGCATCACGGCGCTGGGCTTAGTTCAGCTGCCAATAGGTACACAATTATCTTGATCTGATCATCTGATTACTGCGGATATTGATGCGCTATTCGGCAAAGTTCGTATCGTGGTTCTTCTGGGTTGCGGGTTGCCAGTCATGCTTCGGTTCAATTTTCTCTCTATTCTCTGCCTCGCCCAGTTGCAACTTGAGCAGCTCTTAACACCCACCAGCATCGAAGCTGATCACTGCTCTGGCTTGGCCTTTCCCCTCTCATCCGCCTTCTTGTGCCATTCCTGCCTGCTTGCCAGTCGGCAAACCCTCACACCATGGCAAACGTCTTCGCCGTTCAAGTCTTCTTCATCGTCTTCCGAGAATGCTTGGAAGCCATCATCATCATCTCCGTTCTCCTCTCCTTCCTTAAGCAGTGTCTCGGAGGGCCAGACCAGGACCAGGCCATCTACAAACGCCTGGTCAGGCAGGTGTGGGCTGGTTCCGCCGCCGGCATCGTCATCTGCCTCATCATCGGCGGCGCCTTCATCGGAGTCTTTTACGGCCTTGGCAAGGACATATGGGCCAAGTCGGAGGACCTCTGGGAGGGCATTTTCTACCTGATTGCCACGGTAATCATCTCGGTAATGGGGCTGGCGCTGCTGAGAATCAACAAGATGAAGGACAAGTGGCGGGTCAAGATTGCACAAAGTCTCGCCGAGAGAACCAAGTCGGACAAATCGACAACGTGGCTTGGGGCCTGGTCCCGGAGGCACGTCATGTTCATCCTACCATTCATTACGACACTGCGGGAGGGCGTTGAAGCCGTTGTGTTTGTCGGCGGCGTGTCTCTGAGCTTGCCGGCATCATCCTTCCCGCTCCCCGTTGTCTGCGGGGTGATTGCAGCCGGCATCATCGGCTATTTCATCTACCGCGGCGGCAACATGATGTCGATCCAGATCTTCCTGGTCGCTTCTACCAGTGTTCTGTACCTGATTGCAGCCGGCATGTTCTCCAAGGCAGTCTGGAGTCTACAGTATCATGCATTTTCCCAGCGCGTCGGAAGCGATGTAGCCGAGGCGGGCGACGGTCCCGGTTCATACAACATCCGAGAGACGGTCTGGCACATCAACTGCTGCAACCCCGAGACGGACAACGGATGGGACGTTTTCAACTCTCTCCTTGGCTGGCAGAATACGGCCACCTACGGGTCGGTTATCTCGTACAACGTTTATTGGATCTGCTTGGTGTTGACCGTCAGCTGCCTCCTCTACGAGGAGCGGAACGGTTCATTGCCGCTGAAGAAGCAGATCTTGACAACCATGTCCAAGGTTCCTGGGCTTCGAAGATACGCGAAACGGAAGCAGATGGCGAGGGAGGGTAATGCCAATGAGCTCTTCAGACAAGTCCAAACTGCAGGGTTACTTAGCAGCACGACTTAGGCATTGATCATACACTTCTTACTCCGTATTCCACTCAAGGAAATATTATTTGGCATTCCAGAGTCGGTCATACCGCGTCTTAGAGACATCCGGCGGCTAAGTCTCTGCGGGCCGGGCACAGGTCTGATTCTGTATATATTATTTAAAGGCGAGTCTCGAATCTCTAACGTAACGACAAAGTACACTATCTATACCAAAGCTAAAAAAGGCCGCCAACTCCCATCCAGCTCCGAGATACATAAATTCCTACTTGACAAGCAGACCGGTCTTGATGTCACCCCATTTCGCCGCATACAGGTCCGCCATGTAGTGGTTCCTGGGGCTCCACACCCCCGTGCCTCCCTTGGGAAGGCTCTTGTTCATGCGCTTCAAGTAGGTGGCCGAGAGACTCAGCATGGGCTTGACCTCCATCTTCTCGGGGTGGTCCATGTGCGGCGTGGCGACACTGGCCTTGTTCTTTCTCAGCTCCCACATCAGACGCGTCAGGAGCTGCGCGGCACAGTCGGCGCCGAGGGTCCACGACGCATTCTCAAAGCCCACGATGAAGAACAGGTTCGGCAGGTCCTGAAGCATGCAGGCCTTCCAGGCGAAGCGGCCCGTCGCGTCCAGCGGCTTGCCGTCGATGGAAAACTGGATGCCGCCGGCGAACTTGAGCTTCAGCCCCGTCGCGGTGACGATGGCGTCCGGGCGCAGGACCTCTCCCGACGCGAGCCGGATGGAGTCCTTGGTGACGGCGTCGATTGTGTCGGTCACGACGCTGGCCTTGCCCGACCGGATGGCCGCGAAGAAGTCGCCGTCCTGGGAGGCGCACAGCCGCTGCTCCCACGGGTTGTAGCGCGGGTTGAAGTGCGGATCCACGGCGACGTCCGGGGGGAGCAGCTTGACGTTTACGTGGCGGATGAGCTTCTTGGCCGTGCCGGGGAAGTTCCTGCAGGCGAAGACCATGAGGTAGCTCTGGAGGATCCAGAGGACCCTGTTGACCCACTGGGCCATGCGGCGGGGGAGCAGGGCGAAGATGAAGGCCGTGATCTTGCCGTACTTGGGCAGCGGGAAGATGTACGTCGGGCTCCTCTGGAGCATCGTGACGTGCTTGACCTTGTCGGCGACCGAGGGCACAATGGTCACGGCGGTCGCGCCGCTGCCGATGACGACGACGTCCTTGCCCGTGCAGTCGTAGTCCTCGGGCCAGAACTGCGGGTGGATGACCTTGCCCTGGAAGTCACCGATGCCAGGAATGAGCGCCTCCAGGGGCTGCTCGTAGTCGTAGTAGCCCGTGCCGAGGAGGATGAACCGGGCGCGGTAGACGCCGGGCTTCTCCTCTCCGTCCTTGCGGACGGCCACCTCCCAGCACTTGTCTTCGGGGATCCAGTTCGCCGACGTGACCTTGTGGCGATAGCGGATGTGCTTGTCGATGCCCGCGGACTTGGCGGACTGGGAAATGTACTCTTTGATGTCCGGCCCGGTGCCGAGCGTCTCCTTCTTGGCCCAGGGGTTCCACTCGAAGCCAAAGGTGAAGATGTCCGAGTCGGACCTGATGCCCGGGTAGCGGAAGAGATCCCAGGTGCCGCCGATGGCGTCCCGGCCCTCGAAGATGGTATAGGAGGTGCCCGGGGGGGCCTGCGTCTGGATGCGATACGCAGCATTGATGCCAGAGATGCCGGCGCCGATGACGATGACGTCAAAGTCGGGGGCGCCCGCCGCAGGGCCATGGTCTAGTTTCTTGGTCATGATTGCAATAATGGATGTTGGGCTGAATGGAATGGGAGTATGGACTGCACGCGGGCAGGATGGCTTCTACTGCAGCGACCAGCAATGCGACGACCAACAATGCGATGACCAAAGTATCCCGGATGGCGGCGGCTTTGTAGTTGCAAATAAATGCAACGTCGACACATTTGGTCGTGTTCACATGGGAACGGGGTCGGCTTCATTATTTGCGCCCGAGCCTATCGTGCAGAGTGCCACGGACCCTACGGACCCTTGGGCTGGGGAATGGCTCGTGAATGGCGCAACACGTCATTCGAGGATCGACTGATGGGGAAACCCTGTTGCCCTGGGACCCTGCTCCTTGACGGACCAATCGTATATTAGTCCCTCCCTGACAATTTTGGCACACGGCTGGCGCGTGGGGTTGGAATGTCAGAAGACACTCTGCCGCAAGGCGCATCTGAGCCGTGGCAACTCTGAAGCACCTCGGCAACCCTGTTTTACAGATGAGCTAGCGGACACGGCAGCGAGCGGGTTCGGTCACACGACTGGACGGGCGTTACAGGTGCCGAGTGCGGGCCGCCAGAGGACAGCCCTGACCGGACATTCACCTGAACAGACCGACATTCACCTGAACAGACCGACATTCACCTGAGCAGACCGAACATTCACCTGAAGCTGTGCCAAGAATTGCGATTCGCTCAGCGCAGCTTGGTATCGAGCAACGGAATTATACGATAAGACTAATTATGCTAGTGGGCGTTACAGAAGAGGAGGCGACTGGGACAAACGTTCCATCTACAGCTTTGTGGCGCACTTCCCTATCACGTCTCTGACCATGGACTGCAGCCACGTCGGCCACCCCCTGATGCCGGAGATGGGCGCCATGTTGTCCGGGATGATCAGCTGGCCGCCCCTCCGGCTGAAGACCTGGCCGACGATGGCGTCGGACACCTGCTCGGGCGTGAGCAGCTTCATGCCCTCGCTCTCCAGCGCGTCGGCAAAGTCGGCCACCAGCGGGGTGCGCACGAAGTTGGGGTGCACGACCGAGGTCAGGACGTTGTCGGCCTTGTAGAACTGCTTGAGCTCCGTGGCCAGGGACTCGTGGAAGGACAGCGCGGCGGCCTTGGTGGCCGAGTAGTCGGCGCCCTTGGCCAGCGCGACGAACGAGGCGATGCTCGCGACGGTGACGACGTGGCCCTTGTTGAGCTGGATCATGCGCGGCAGGAACTGCTGCACCAGGGTCCAGTGGGAGAGGCAGTTGACGTCGAAGATCTTGTGCAGGAACTCCTGCGGCATCTTGAGGATGGGCATGGGCTTGGTGATGCCGGCGTTGTTGATGAGGATGGTTGGGTGGCCCAGGTCGCGGCGCACGGCGTCGGCGGCCTCGGCGACGGACGCGGGCTTCGTGATGTCGCACCTGTAGAAGCGGATGCGCGGGTGGTCCTCGAAGGCCTTGGGGAGGTCCTGGACGTCGAGGATGGCGACGGTGACCTCGCGGCGCACCAGGCGCTCGACGATGCCGTAGCCGATGCCGCTGCAGCCGCCGGTGACGACGGCGACCTCGGCGGGCCAGTCCCAGCCCTTGGCCGCCGTCACGCGCCAGCAGTTGGCGGCCATGGCGTTGAGGGCATCGTTGACGGCGCGCACGACGCCGAGGCCGAGCAGCACCTGGAGGACGGCCCTGGCGGTGCCGAGATCATACGTCGGCGGCAGCGACAGGCGGCGCAGCACGGCGTGCCGGACGGGCTCCGGCGCGGCGACGAGCGCCAGCAGAAGCGACCCGGAGAGCACGGGGGAGAGCAGGGCCTGCTGCAGGTAGTGCAGCGCCTTGAAGGGCGGCGACTCGATGGCTCGCAGCGCAAGGGGCATGGCGACGGTCTCGGGGGGGTCGGATTGCTGTGATTGAGGGGCGAGAGCGGGAGGGAGGCGACGTCGTCGATGCGATGCTGTCTCAGGCGAAGCAGAGCGATGCGATGCTCGACGCCGCTATATATGATTGCGCCGGGCGTCCGGTCGCCGAGCTCCGTGTGGCCCGTGCCGGCCGGGTCTGCCTCGGCTTCGCGAGCGCGGCGGTGCCCGGACCCTCCCGCGCGCGCCCCCTGTAACTTCGGGCGCCCCCTGTGACTTCGGACGCCACCTGGGTAAGGTTCGTCGGGACGACACACGGCGCCCGTCGGGACTCGGAACCATGCCTGCAAAGCTTCGTCTGCCGCGACTGGGTAGGGGGCGCTCGCTGCGGCTCCACCCGCGGCCCCTGTCGCTGGCTGGCTGGCTGCACCAGTGTTGCAGCCAGCGGCACATGTCGAGCGGTCCGTTCGCGGGCCATCGGACCAACAAGTGCCTCCGGCTATCGTGGCATGTCCAGCTCTGCATCGGCCCAGCAGACGCGCTCTGCCGCGCGGTGAGCTCCACTGCCGCAGGATGCGGTGGCGACGAGGCCGCTCTGGCATGTGGCCGGTCTTTGTCCTGTGACCCGTTCGCGCATCTGCCTCGGCCGGAATACTTATAGACGATGCGGCGGCGCTGAATGCCGCAGACGGATTCTCGCCGTCTCCAGCCCACCAAGCGCAACTCTTCTGCACCGTGCCCCTTTTCCTCCATGCTCCCCCAGGAGAACACGTCGACAGGCGGCCAGGACACAAGTCGGCAAGCCACCATGGCCACCAAGCCCCCCAACCCCAAGGACTCGATGAAGTCCACGTGGCGCACCGCCGACAGGAAGTCGTGGACCGTGCACATGTGGTTCATCGAGCTGGTCAACGCATACCACGTCGCCCTGGACAAGCCCGTACCGGTGCACTCCAAGGACGACAAGATCCCCTATCTGCCCCAGTTGCCCCAGCACGTCTGGGTCCTCTTCTACGCCTTCATCCCCCTCGCCCTGCACCAGGCGTGGCTGTCGTTCACCGGAAACCAGGGCCTGAACAGGATTGCCGTCTTCTTCCTCTACGTCACCGCCTTCAACCTGGTCCTCATCCACGAGGTCCACGTCCTGCGCCGCCTCGGGCACAAGTACGGCTTCCTGGACGGCGACGTCCACGAGCGCGACGACGTGCCCGACGTCGGCGTGGCCAAGGTGCTCGCGTCCGTCTTCAAGACGACGGGCTCCCGCATCGCCATGGCCATCTTCATCACCTACGACGCCAACGCGGGCCCGGCCGCTCTGCTGAAGGACTGGACCTGGTGGATGTGGCTGGCGCTCAACATCGGCCTGTACGCCGTCGTCCTCGACTTTTGGTTCTACTGGTACCACCGCGCCATGCACGTCTCCAGCCTCTGGCAGTACCATCGCACGCACCACCTGACCAAGCACCCCAACCCGCTCCTGACGGCCTACGCGGACCACGAGCAGGAGTTCTTCGACATGGTCGGGATCCCGTTCCTGACCTACGTATCGCTCAGGGCCATGGGGGTGCCGCTCGACTTTTACGCGTGGTACATCTGCCACCAGTTCATCGCCTTCACCGAGGTCATGGGCCACAGCGGCCTGCGCATACATCTGACGCCGCCCACGACGGTGAGCTGGCTGCTGCAGATGTTCGAGGCCGAGATTGTCATTGAGGACCACGACCTGCATCACCGCAAGGGGTGGAGGAAGAGCCACAACTACGGCAAGCAGACGCGCCTCTGGGACCGCGTCTTTGGCACCTGCGCCGACCGCATCGAGTCGGTGCCGGCCAACATCGACTACGTCAACCAAGCCACCATGCCCCTCTTTTAGTTCTTGTTGCGTCTCTCCAGATCAATCATGTCATTGGTCTTTTTTAATTTGACGATTTATGAGCTGAGTCTGTTTCTTTGCGAGTCGAGGAAGAGCTGGACCTGAAAAGACTTGCACTTGCGATAGCTGCGTGGGAGGGATAGACTAGAATACCAATACAATGTTACTCAAGCTAGAATAAATAGGCCCAAGACATAGGGGCAAGAATGACCAGTCTGTACAGCCAGTCTCATTATGTTAGTGCTTCTCGCGGGCCACTGAATGCGACAACTCAGCCAAGTGACCGGTCAATGACCGAGGCCAACGTGTGTACTTCACAGACGACAGTTTCGCCTGTCAGTCATCGTGGCATAAGACGTCTCGTACTACACCGCTTGAACAGCACCGAGTGGGTAAACAGTGGTAGAAGGCTGATTATTAAGGTGAATCCTATCTTACAACCGAGACTTGGATAGAGATAAAAAAGTACAATGCGCACAACCGTACCCCTAGCGTACAATCGCGGCTCCCTCAACTGCGTATTAAGGCGATATCTATCTTACAACCAAGACCTGGAAGAGAAACCCAAAGCACCCCGCGCACGTCAAACCTGACTCCTAGCGTACAATCGTGGCTCCCTTAGCATACAACATTCTGCTTGAACGTGTGGGTGACGGTGATGGATCCCCCCTTCTCGGCCGCAGCAGTCGCGTGGCTCTTGCGATACCACTGCGAGGCAGCGCCGCCCTGGATGACGCCCACGCGGTCGTACAGCGATCGCGCGCGAACGTAGGGGTCGAGCTGCCAGTAGTTCTCCTTCAGCTGCGCGGCGAGGCGGTCGCGCTCGGCCTTGGCCACCTCGGCCTGCTTGCCCTCGCCGTGCTTGATCCAGCTGCGGGTCGCCGCCTCGAACTGCGTCGCGATGTCGTCCCGGGCCTTGAGGAGGCGGTCGCGGGTCTTGACGTCCTTCATCTTGTCGTTCTCGCCGGGCACGGGCTCCACGTACTGGTACTCCCAGTCCTCGTCGCCGCCGAGCTCCTTGATGATCTGGTCGGGGGCGATGAACTGCTCGAGGCCCTCCCTGCCGTATGTGAAGTTGACCTTGGCGGCGACGACCGGGTCGAGCCAGCCCTGGATGATGGACCATATTCCTTCGCGGATGTGAGTCATGGAACAGCAGCGGGGGCGGGACGAGCGTACCTTTGAACACCCAGGGGGCGTTGTGGATGAGGATGACGCCCAGAGACTCAGGGTAGTTGCTCTCAAAGGACTTGATGATGAATTTGACAGGGGTGTAGTCCATGTTCGCCAGCGTGAAACCGGTCATGTCAAAGATGAGGGTCTGGCCGGATAGTGTCAGCTATGCATAGAGGAGAGGAGCGCATGTGGTTGCTTACGCTTGTCTCAACTGGAGCATCCAGCGTGAGGCGAGTCGTCTCGATGAGAAAGGTCGTGTACTTCTCAATGCTCTCCACGCTCTGGTCGGACGCCTTGTGCAGCCGAGCCCTGACAACGCTGATGGGCCGGTTCTCCCTGTCGGTGCCGTGCAGATAGCTCTTGCCCATCCGCAACTGCTTCATGAAGTCGTGTCCCGGTGTCTTGTCGCCCTCTTTCTCCCCGCGGATGGCGGCTTCTTCGCCGTTCTTCATGATGTCCTCGTCGACGCGCGCGTCCTCATATCTCCACTTCATGGCGTGGAACATCATGAGCAGTGCCTTCTCAATGTCCCACTTGCGGGCGCGCAGGAACTTGAGCGCGAGGGCATCTGGGTGCTCGTGCTTGGCCGACCCCAGGACCATTCCGCGGATCGACTCCGGGGTCTCGGAGGCCAGCAGCTCATGCAGCTGCTTCGTCACGCCGACCTCGGCGGCCGCGTCGGGTGCCTGGGCTTCTTCTCCCCGTCGGAAGAAGCCGAAGCGGGACTTCTTCTGCGGCTGCGGCGACTCGGTCTTGGGTGCGGCCTCGACGGAAGCGGTATGCCCCGACGGTGCGCCCTCGAACAGCTTGTACAAGTCGAAGACGGACTCCCAAAGCTGGCGAACCTTTGCCTCCTGCTCGGGGGTCAGGTTCCCCACGTGTCCTTCGGGGATCTGATGCACCATGTTTTCTGGCAGTTGAAGTGTGGTGGCCGCTGGAAGGCGTGTCGAGAATGCGTCTGAAGGTGAGGAAACGTCGAGTGGACGCCGTTGTTGGAATGCGATGACGAGTTTGGATGATGCTACATGGAATCTTGGAGATCTGGGGTTCTAGACACGCCAAATATATATTCTCCCGATCGACCAGCGTGGGCTTATCCGGCATGCAAGAACGTCTGTGCTGCACCTGTAACATAGCGGCCTCAGGTATAGGAAGCAGCCGGATGGAGGCGAAGCTTGCGAGGGGCAATCTGAAGGAGATACATGGGGACGAAACCTCGAATGGCAATTCGCAAGCTTCGTCTCCAGTTATCTCCTCGAATGGCAATTTGGGGGGATAAACTGGAGACGGAAGCTTGCAAATAGCAAGTCGGGAGATGCAGGGGGGCGAAGCTTGCGATTGGCAATCGTTGTCTGGGGAATTAGGTTTAGGCCTACCTAAACTTGAAGGTCTGAGAGCAGATCGCAGCGGGGCCACGGAAGCATGTGAATGCCCTGCAGCCGAATAGGTGGCAGCCATGCCAGAAGCGGCGTGTCTATTATTACGACCTAGCCTAGCTGCCCTGCAATCATAGGGCTAGTTACAGGTGCTGCCACGTGGTGCGCGCGGAGGAACTGGCAATTCAGTCGCTAAACGGCCGTGCTCCGTATTCATTTCCGAACTGTCTACGGACTAGAAGCGCTCTCGAAGCATTGCAGGGCTCGTGGCGTAGAGACGCCCCCCGCTTACAGCTTCGCCTTGGTCTGGACCGTCTTGAGCACGGGCTCCAGCTTGAGCGCCTTCATGATGTCGCCCTTGAGCTTGAGCTTGCCCGTCATGAACAGCCGCTGGGGGCTGGCCTCGCCGAGCACGAGGCTGCCGAAGTGCTCGTCGGAGAGGAAGAGGGTCACTGCGAGACGCGGCGTCAAATGGGCCGCTCGACTCGAGCAGGGCAGTGGGTGGGAAGCGGGACTCACCGTTCGGCTTGTCGCTGGTGCCCCTGCCGACCCGGCCCGTTTCCTTGAGGTCGACGTGCCAGCTCTCCGTCTCGCCGGCCTTGTTCTTCAGGACAAAGGCGAAGATGCCGTTGCCCCTTTTCACGGCGTCCCGGACTTCCTCTTGGTTGTCGCCGAGCGCCTCGTTGATGGCGTCGAAGAGCACCGAGGCGGGGAATCTCTCTGTCGACGGCCCCTGTTAGAAACGTGGCTCATCGGCAACTGCTCAGAACAGCGACACGGCAGCCGAGAGCCCGAAGAAGCATGAATCTTGCCCTCTCCTCATCGGCTGTTTGTTCTCTCCGATTGGGCCTTCCTACCGTCGCTGACAGCCATGATGGCGGTTCTCGAGGATGCGAGACGACAAGTCCAACAGGCGAGTTTCGAACGAAGAGGCTGCGGCAGCACGGCGAGAGCTGTTGGTGCTACACTCTTCAAACCCCCGAGGTGATGAGTGCGTTTAGCAGCGAGACAAGACGCGAGTGGTTTCGCTGCACAGGAATCGGAACAGCGAATGTTTTCGCTGTTCAGTCAATGGAACAGAGTCTGTTATATCAAAGTAGCGATTGTAGATGAACCTCGGCTGGGGCCTGATCAGCGGAAGTATTACGTGTGGCGTTGGCGTTGGCGTTGGCGTTGCAGGCTTCCCCGCAACATGAGGCAGCGCACGCCATAGGCCGGAGCGGCTTGCCCCAGTCGTTCCTCCGAGTCCCCGGCGCTCCGCGTCAGCCGTTGACTGCAAGCCACGTCTTGTTCCTTGAGCTGACCCTGCAATCTGCAGGCATGGCAACGGCTTTGGAGACATGTGCGAGCAGCTGCACTCTGCCTTGCGAAGCGGGATGACTTGACTCCTTGCTGGTGTCTGGACCTGGCAACAGCTCATCGCTGCTTACAGACATTGCTGCTTGTAGACATTGCTGCTTGTAGACGTTGCTGCTTGTAGACATTGCTGCTTAGACGTTGCGACATTGCTGCTTAGACATTGCTGCTTAGACATTGCTGCTTAGACATTGCTGCGTAGACATTGCTGCTTATAGACAACAGACTGCCACCGCCCTCCCGCCATACCGTCGCTAATAGACAACAAACTCAGCAACCGTCCCTCCCACCAAACCGTCGCTCCCATCACAGCCCGCACATCCCTCCACAGCAAGCGCCACCCAATCGCCGGTCCAGACACCCAAGCTAGCGTTCAGCACGAGGTTCGAGGTGTTCGTCTGCACCGGCACGACATCCACGCCCGTCTGCGCCGAGGCATTCGCCCTGGGCCCGTTGATGGTCAGCTGGGGCCCGACGCCCATCCCCCCCGTCTCGTTGTAGAACCAGACGGTGGCGTTGAGTACGGGCCGCGCGCCAAAGTCAAAGTATATCCCCGAGACTTTCCGCGGCGGGATGCTCGTCGTGTTGATGAGGATCCGCGCCGTCTCGACGGACAGGGGCTGCCAGCTGGTTGCGATGGCGCCGTCGTTGGCTCCCGCGGGGAGCTGGCCGGCGACGTATTCGTCCGGCGACGTGACCGGCAGGCACTGCAGGATGTTGTTGGGGTATGTCGCGTTTTGCCAGTACAGCCGGTTCGCAATGGTGACGGTTTGGTTGACGCCGATGGTGTGGTTGGTCTCGCTCCCGGCCGAGCCCACGACGAAGGGCATGCTCTTCCCCGCAAAGGTGTCGTTGAGCACCATGGGAGGCGGTATGCGCGTCAGGTTGGTGTGTGTCGTGTTCATAATCGCGTTGAAGGCAGCGCCTGCGAGTAAAAGGTCCGGATCCTGAGGTGCGGGATCTGCGGCGGCAGCGACGGCGATAGGAACAGGACGGAGCGGTCCGTACGCACGCCCAGAAAGCCAAACGGACCTATCTGCAGGGCGCCGCCGTGGCCCGTCAGGAACGGAAATGCTGGATTCGTGCCGCCGTTGAGCCTGGGGTCGTCGATTTGCTGTTCCGAGAACTGATACCATGGCTCGCGCAGGTATGGCAGGAAGGTCTTCAGTGTGTACGTGTACGCGGCGCAGCCCGACGGCGACACGGCATTGGCGTCGGCAGCAAAGGCACTAAACGTCATGGCTGGGCCATCTGGCGACTGCTTAAAGGAGTACTATAGAGCATTAGCCGCAGCCCGGGGTGGTCTAGAGTCTCCCAACTCACATAGTCGAGATCAGCAAGTGAATTGTTGGTCGTATAATTCACGTTGTACCCAAGCGGATACGTCATCAAAACCACATCGGCCTGTTTGACCTCGACCGAGTTGTTCATGGTCTGGTACTCGAGCGTGATGTTCGACTCGGCCCGCGGGAACGCAATATTCTCCGCAATCGTAGCCCACGTGTCGTTGGCCGGCTGCCCGCGAGACAACAGCAGATCGTTGACGCGCAGTAAAAGTTGGCTCGCCGATGTAATCGTAAACGAAGGGTTGTTTACGTTGTTCGCGAACTCGTCCGGGTCCGTTGCGTTGAGGAGCCAGTAGTCGCCAGACGTCGCGTTGTACTTGAGGAGGTGGGCGGTCATCTCGGCCACGCTGAGAACGACCTGTTCCGGCCCATTGTTGAACCACGTCTCGTTCTTGGTCACGTTGTACAGCTGGAGCATATTGAACGCGATGTCGTAGTTGAGGTGGTATTCGTAGTCGACGCAGGGGCCCGTCGCGGTGCAGTTGCCGTACCGGCCAGCAGTCCACGAGTACAGGGCGCTGCCGTTTGGAAACCCGTTGAAAGCGGCATTCTCCAGCGTCTGGTTGTGCTGCTTGACGCGGAAATTCGCAATCTGCTTGGCGTAGTTGGGAAACGCCAGGTTGAGGCTCGGCGCCATCCACGTATCGGCGTCCCAGAAGATCTGCCCGGCGTACGAGTCGGACGCCAGCCCGCCGACGGCCACCGAGTTGTCGTTGAGCCCGCTGCCGTCGGGCTGCAGGTTCTGCAGGATCTGGAACGTACTGGCCACGCTGCCTATCTGCAGGATCTGTATGTTGGGGTCCGGGGGCAGGGTCCCGGATGCTGGGTCGGTGAAGTTGTCGACCGAGTCCGGCGTCATCAGCGCGCCCCATGCCGCCGAGTGCTCGGCCACAAGGGCGTCCCATCCCGCGGATTTCGCAGCCGAGGCAGCGCTCTGGGCGACTTTCTGGGCATCGGGGAACTTGTCCGTCGATGCGACGCCTACATACTTGTAAAAGGTTGCCGGCTGGCCTTTGCGGAGTTTGATGTCAAAGGTCTGCCCAATGGTCGTCTCATTGGTACTGACAAACGATCCGTTTGCCATCCTTGGACTGCCCGCGGATGGGAAATCGGCCGTCGACACAACCCAGCCCGTGACGTTTGCCAGTCCGTCAGGATGCACAGACGAGTAGATACTGGTCTCGTTCTGCGGTCCCGTGCCCTTGCTGGCAAGGTAGCTCCGTGCTGCGCTGCGCCCGTCGAGCAAGTCGGTGGCGGTTCCGTTGACGTCTGCCGTTGCGTTGATGGTCGCCTTGCACGCTATCACGTTCGGCCGCTGCCGGCTGAAGATGACGCTGAAGAAGACGTCAAACGACACGGACGAGTTCGCGGGCTTCCAGGTGTACGACCATTCGGTCACGCCCGTGCTCATTGTGACCTTTTGCGTATAGTTGGAGATTGTCTTGTTCGTCGCCGAGCTGTCGAGCCATGCCGAGCCGAACGAAAAGACAATGGCCGTGGGGTGCGGGATGCCCGCGATGAACGAGTCCCACCCGTACTGCGTCAGCCATGGGTAGTTTGTTCCAGTGGCATTCTTCTGGACGTTGTAAAACCCAGAGATTGTCGAAAAGGAGATGCGTGAGTCAAACAACGGCCAGCCGTTGGTCGGCGGCGGAGCGGAGGGATCCGTGTCATTGACGTCGATCTCGAAGAACGGGCCCGCGGCGGCGACGGAGGCGCCGACATAGCCGTTGGCCAGCGACATGCGTGACTGGAACTGGCCCGGGATATACTTGGTCGCCGTTAGAGACCAGTCGCTCTGGTTCCAGGTCGAGATGTTGCCGGTTGTCGCCGAGAAGTCCAGCGCTGCCGCCGCATAGCGCAGCATGAGCGGGATAAGCCAGATGCACAACATGATGCACGGTATGATAAGTTGCGCACTGCAGACCGACGGTTGAAGCCGGTCATTCGCGACTGGAGCAGGCTACGTTTTATTTACACGCGGCATCATCTGAAGCCTCTGACGGCATGCTCGTAAGCGGCGTAGTGGTAGCGTAGCAGTAGTATGCGGGGGAACAAGATCATCGCACTAAGTACGCCGTACCGCTGTCATTCGTCTGCGAAGTAGAGTTCCGAGTCATGCTTCTGGCCCTCTTGCCTAATACAGATATCCCAGAGGCGAAAGGCGTCGCGTTCAAGGCATGACGCCGCAACTCTGGATGGCTCGTCGCGGGCGTGAACAAGCATTCGAGAGGAGGGTTGGCGGGGTAAAAGGTAGGCAAAAGATTGGGAACATGCATGTAACCGCTGCCTCATGTGAATCAACTACGACTGGCATGTATCGCGCTTTGTTCTTCGGAATCCGTGACTGAGTTGGAGACGGGGCCTGTCCCGTCTGGTTTATCGTCCAAATCGGGTATCTAAAACCTCCACCTTGTCAAGCAACTTGCTCGACAGGCTGTTGGCGCACCGACTTTCAACCGTTAATTCCCGTCCTCGAATGCGACGAATCTTGGATTATTTTTCTATCCAGATTCCCCATCTTCGTACGGGCTCTGGGCCGCGTCCTTGTGACGAGGCCGCCACATCCGATGGCGTTTCTTCTCGCGGGCGTGAACGCCACTACGACTGCCCGTTTTGAATGCCTCCCAGCAGCATCCATGACGCGCCCTGCATCGAAGTTGGATTCTCGTTTCCTCTGCGGGCTACCTTGCACTCTGCCTGGATCGTTGTACATGCTTGGCGGACTCGTCCAGCGCGCACGTCTCGACCTCTCGAGATAGGCTGTGGCGGCCGTACCCAATTGTCCTCGACAAGTTGGTGTCAACGATGGAATTCTATGCAACCTCCCACGGACAACCAGCAATGAAGATTATCCGCCATCCCGAACCCGAACCCCGCAGACTAGATCAACCCGTGCGGTGCCCCGCATCGGCCCTTGTAAGCAGCGCTAGGCCTACATAGCTCACGACTCCCGAGACAACATCACCAGAGCAGATATTGCTGCACGCAACCGTACGGATGTTTTCCGAGAAATCTTGTCAGTCATGAAGGCTTGGCATCCATTGCACAAGGTTAATTGGCGCTGGGCTAGAAGCGGACTACTTATTCCTAGCTGGCCGTCCCCTTATTACCCATCAACCATGCGAAGAAGAGTCCATCGTTTTCCCGGCGCCATGGCCGTCCTTGGCTGTATTGCAGCATGGTGCCACTTACACGGCGACGGCAGACCACGCACTGGCAAAGAGTCCGGAAGGGGTCATGGATTCGATTTGCTCGCGTGTGGCCCCGCACGGGCCCTACAGGCTTACACTAACGAGCCTGAACCGAGGCGTCGGGATGTATCCGAGCGGGGTTTAAATAGGTGTAAGTGTCCCTGCAATGCATTCGAAAGCTTCAGATATTCGTACACTGCTCTTCACTCGGGGCCTCACCCTGTAACTTTTCTTCTCTGTTCACGCCAGAACTTGACAACCCAAATAATGACCTCCACGGAAACTACCCGCACAGTAGCTGCGGCCCCGACGCGGCCAGTCACCTCACGCTTCTCGAAGCGCTGGGTCCCGACCGACCTCTCCGGCCAGCCCATCCCCCAGAGCAAGCGCTGGGTGTATTCGACCGCAGCCGTGGCCAACGGGAAGCTTCGCTCCCTCGCCGCGAATGCCGTCCTCATCAGCGCCTTTGTGTCCTTCAACTCGTCGGCCGCGGGCCACAGGTTCTACGAGCACCTGGACAGGACGTACGGAGAGTTCAACCTCAACTTGTGGGGGACGTTCATCATCACGTCCGTCTTCTTCTGGGCGTGGGCCGCCGTGTTTGCCATTCCCGACTTGACGGGGTGGCCGGGGTGGCTGTTCAAGTACAAGACGCAGCCTTTCGTCCGGGTGGACGGGCGGCAATACCTCCGGATCGCGGCCATCTCTCTCCGCAATCAGGTTCTGGTGGCTCTGCCCTTGACGGTTGTGAACGCGGTTTCGCATGCGCCGAGGCCAGTCCACCCAGCCGCGTTGCCTTCGCCCGTCGAGACGGTCGCCACGATATTCTTTGACGTCTTTTGCACGGAGATGGGCTTCTACTACATCCACCGCCTGTTCCACTCCAAGATGCTGTACCCCATGTTCCACAAGCAGCACCACGAGTTCACGGCACCCGTGGGTCTGGCCTCGACCTACTGCACGATGACGGAGCATGTCTTCTCCAACCTCCTGCCAAACACGATCGGGGTGTTGGTCATGCCGCATCACTGGTCCCAGATGGTCTTTACGTTCCTGTTCCTCGAGTTCGGCACAATCTGCTCGCACTCGGGATACAACATCCCCTGGATGACGTCGAACCTGCAGCACGACTTCCACCACTTTGCGTTCGACGAGAACTTTGGGCCGACGGGCCTTTTCGACGCGTTTCATCAAACGGATAAGAAGTACAGGAAGACACTAAAGGAGGCCAATCTTCGGACAGGAGGGGACGAGGAGCGGGCTCGCAAGCTCGTCTTGGAGAGGCTTGCCAGGATCGAGCTGGAGCAGGGAGGTAGCTAGGTGTAAGCGGGAGCGGCCAAAGACTTTAGTTGTTCTCAGGCTAGGGCGACGGCACCCTGGCTTCAACTGATGGCTAGATTTATTGTGAAGCAGGCTCGGGAGTTTTGTAGTATTGGTTCGACTAGTGTTTGGGATATCATGTTTATCATAGCGTTCAAGAATTGAAGCCCCGTATTACCGCGCTGGTGGGCCACTGTATCACTTTCATTGGGCTCTTGTTCTAGAGTCGAGGGCAGGACAGTCTGGAGCGCCATCTGTAGGTGCTGCGCACACCGACTGTGAGGCTTGGAGGTGCAGTCTTCCATTCGAATGCTATCATGCCGTTGCCTCCGGCGCATATCCTCCGGCTCCCGCAGAGCAGGCAGCCGTAGCACGCCCTGTGCCAGAAGCACCACCCGAAGCTCACGCACTCGTCGCCCCGGAATATCATCTCGCCTCTGCCGTCCCACGCACCGCGTCTGGCCCATCGATGACCCCATCGCCAGACTTTCGCGAGGTCCGCCAGCCGGTGAACGATGCCAGCCCTATATAGGGCAAGCGCACGTCCAGAGGAGAGGCCTTGCTCGCGCTCGTCCCCAGCACACACCTCAGAGCTTCGCCCCCCCCCTCTCCAGGAACAGCAGCTCCAGCCGCACGGCGAGGTCCTCGATAATCTCCTCGCTGCCGCCACCGACGACCTGCGCCCACGTTAGCACCCACGCCATCACCGGCACGATACACCGACGCACTCACCAGCATCCGCAGATCGCGGCTGATCTGCTCGACGGTCGCCCCCGGCCCGCCCTTCTGGTACCCGGCGCCGCCAAACACCTGCTGGGCCTCGCGCGCGGCCAGCTCGACCATCTGGCCGCCCTGGACCTTGAGCAGGGCGATGCGGCTCGCCAGCTCGACGCTCTGCCAGCCGGCGGGCGCGGCGTCGACGTGGAAGGCCAGCTGCTCCATCCAGGCCCAGTGCGCCTCGACGCGGTGCGCCACCTCGGCCAGCTTGCGGCGGATGACCTGGCTGTGCATGAGCGGCTTGCCAAAGGCCTCGCGGCGCAGGGCGTACTGGAAGGCCAGGGCCAGGCACGTGCGGCTCTTGCGGTTGCACTGCGCGGCCAGCAGGAAGCGCTCCTTGTTGAAGTTCTTCATGATGATGGGGAAGCCGGCGTTCTCGCGGCCGACGAGGTTGGCGGCGGGCACGCGCACGTTCTCGAGGTGCACCATGGACGCGCCGCCGGCGTTCTGGCCGCTGTTGCGGATCCGGGCGCGGTGCACGCCGGGGGCGTCCATGGGGATGACGAGCACCGAGATGCCGCCCATGCCGGGCCCGCCGGTGCGCACCGCCGTGGTCATGTGCGAGGCCCACGGCGCGCCCGTGATCCATTTCTTGGCCCCGTTGACGGTGTAGTGGCTCCCGTCGGCGGAGCGCTCGGCCGTCGTCGCCAGCCGGGCCACGTCGGAGCCGCCGCCGGGCTCCGTGACGCCGAGGCAGAAGCTCGTCTCGCGCGCGAAGAGCCCCGGCAGCCAGGCCTGCTTCTGCGCCTCGGTGCCGTGGTGGATGATGGGCGGCGCGCCGATGGACGACGCGCCGGCGAGCGCGATGCCGACGCCGCCCTCGATGCGCGACATCTCGTCGGCGCCGACGAGCAGGTGGAAGGCGTCGCTCGCGCCGCCGCCGAGCCGCGGGATGTGCGCCGGCCGGTACCGGTCCGGCACGTCGTCGAACGGGATGCCCGACTGGCAGAAGCGCAGCGCCTCCTCCGGGGGCACGTCGCCCTGCTCCTCCCAGTCGAGCGCGTGCGGCAGGATGTGCGTGTCGACGTAGGCGCGCAGCTTGTCGCGCAGCGCGCGGTGCGACTGGTTGTAGTACGGCGACGCGAGCGTGCGGTACCACGCCGGCTCGCTCCACGGGATGTTGTCCTGGAGGTCGAGCTTGGAATCGGTCGGCATGATGGCTGGAGTTGGCGGATACGAGGACGGGTGTCTGGGTAAACCGTGGTGTAAGTCGTGCCCCCGGGCGACATCCAGGCTGCACTTATACGATCGCTGACGTACGGCGGTTAGCGGCAGCCGAGGCTCGGCGCGTCGGCCGATCTCAAACCATCCGTCAAGCCCCTCCGTGCCGCGGCATCGGCAAGGCTGACGGCGGCTGCGGGGGCTGCGGGGGTCTTCATCTGCTCCATTTCCCCATACTTGCCCTGTTCCTGATAGTTATTAGCCTACCTAGCAGTGCCGAGAATCTATACAGGCTAATAAATTGTACAAGGTACCCCTCAGAACGGGTGTCTAGTTGGCTACCTGATAACCTCGACGAGTACAAAGTATAATAACCCCTGCAATTTAAAGTCTACCTGGCGCACTTCCCCGCGATCTGACTCCCGCGCTTATTCCCGCGCCCACCGAGACCTCACCGGTCTCGTCGTTGGGTCAGCTCCCGACTCGGGAAGACGCTGTCACGGATTGCAAGTGACCAGTCGTACACATCGGCTGGTTTCGATTCGGTAACGACCAGATACACCCGGGTATGCCGCTAGGATGCCACCCCAAACTCCAATCTCATGTCCGTCCCGGCAGGGCCATGCTCGGCTGCCTTTCATCATGCATGACGCTCCCCCCGCTATGATACCCAACCACGCGCTTTAAGCAAACCATAAGCAAATCATGAATCTATGCCTCATACAAAATGTCGCAAAGTTTGGTGTCCGAGCATCGCCGCCAGCACACCCGCTCCGTACAGGCCAACCTCTATCGTCTCGCCTTTCCACGCCTGGGACCCGACCCAGCACACGGCTGCCAGCTCCGCGATGCCCAGTGCCGAGAGCGCGTAAGCTGCCGGCCCAGGGGAGGACCTTGGCTCGAGGTCCTCGTTCGTGTCACCGGTCCCGCGGAGCGCGATGATGCCGGCTACCGCCATAACCGCAGTCTGACACTCCAATCCATAGGAAATGTCGATAAATAGCGTTAACAGCCACGCGGCGAGCAGGCCAACGAGGATTAGAGGCTCGACGGGGCGATCTGCGGCTTTATCCGAGGACCTGGTGGTCGATGAGCTCGTCTTCTTCCGGTCTTGCATCCCATCCCGGGTGCCACCGTTCTCCGTGTCCGCATCCTCTTCTTCGTCCTGTTCCTGGCTGAGGCTGAAGCTCTGGTTGAGCAGGTCGGCCAACGAACTCGCATCATCTCCCCCGGGCGCAGGTGCGAAGAACTTGGGTTGCCTAAACTCGACTCCGCTGCTTGCTTCGCCGGCCCCTTTCTTCTGGGCGCTCCCACGACGTCTCCTCTTAAAGACATCTTTATTCGTCTCGACCGGCTCCTGTTTTGGCTCCGGTGCCCGTGGCGGGTTCCGCAGCCGTCGCGCTGGGTTCGACGGCGCCGCGGGGACCTTGTACCAGAAAGGATTGCCGCCCTCTGGTTGAACGCGCGCCTGTCCGAGCGAGCTGGCGCCCTTGCTTGGCGAAGACTGATTAGCAAAAGCGCGGTGCTGCGGCGCAACGGGGACAGGCGACCAGTCCATCTCCTCGGCATAGTGCACTTGCTGGGGTCGATTAGCCGGGGTGCCTGGCAGCGAGAGGTCGTCTAGCGATATTTCGGAGCTGATAGCGGGTCGTGAAGGGTTGAACGGAATTTGAGGGGAGGGTGACAAGTCCAGCTGCGGCTGCTGGAGCGGCATTCCATTTGCCGATTCGAGGGCGTCGTTAAACAGCTCTGAAAAAGTCTTCGAGTCTTCCTGCTTCCTCTTTGCAGGGGTCTTGGCCTGCTTCGGCAACACGGGCTTTTCGTACGTCGCGAAGAGGGGTGATGTGTCGACCCTGATGGACTTGCCTGCCAGGACATATATCTACAGCTTGTCAGCAAAGAATCTAGACAGCCATTGCCGCAGCTCTCTTACCAATACCATGCCAGCTGCCATCACCATGTGCGCGCTGAGCTGCGCATGCATCGACTGGGCCTGTCCTCCCTTGATGTCCAGGACCCGACGAAACGCGAGCCGGAAGAAGACGATGAGGCCCTGGAAAGAATACCATTGCGTAAACCCGAGCAGGTGTTTCGTGAATCCGCGATTGACCTGGACGAAATGTGGGTTCCACCAGGCAGAGATCAAGGCCGCTGCGATGCTCCATTGGATGAGCGTATCTGCCGCCGGAAGGAACTTCGTCGCGTGCTTGAGCACGACAACCATCCCTGCCGAGAACCCGATGCCATCCGGGTCGCGCATCCCGTCGTCGTTGTGCCGCAGGACCTGGGCCACAACCACCAGGTGCCAGAGCATCTGCAGCACGAAGCCCGCCCTCCAGGTCGTCCTGCCCAAGCCGTTGACCCAGTCGAGCACCGTCCTCCTCCGCGTCGGCTTCCTGCCCCTACTCAGGTCCATCATGCGCCGCAGGTGGTCCGTCTTGGCCGTGTACCCCGCCTGCCGTATCCTGTGCTCGACCTTTTCAGCGCACTCGTCGCAGACCTGTGGATAGCGCCGCTCGAGGCCCTTGCGGTACCGGTAGTAGTTGCGCTCGAGCTGCGCGTACTCGGGATCCGAGGGGTCGTCGGGGAAGTACTGAGCCAGGGACTTGGTGAACAAGTGCTGATTCTTGAGGCACGTCTGGCAAAAGGTGCTGTCCGTCGGGGCTGGCGGCTTCGGCGCCGCGTACTGCGTCGTCGTGGCTTCGGCTTCGCGGTCTGTCGCGACGGGCGGATCCGTAATCTCGCCATTCTGCCGTCGTCAGCTGGGGGTCTCGCATCGCTTCCATCGGACTGAACCTACCTCGTCCAGATAGTTGGTCGCATCGCAGTACAGGCAGAGAAAGTCGCGTACTGTGCCGTCGTTCTGGAGCACCGACCTCTTCCCGCAGTAGAAGCACGTCAGGCGCCTCGCAGCCCGAAAACGCGCCATCCTCATCCCCCTCCTGACTCCTGGAAGTTCACGGACAAGAGATGCCAAAAATCCAAGACTGGCTGGAAACGATGTGCGTTGGATGAAACAAGTTGCCTTTTTCTGAAGAGAAGGGTGCGATGGCTTGGAATAGTCTGGGGATTCTGCCAAGGCGGTGGGGGACGATTTGACTGCAGGACTGATGGGGTGGCTTCAGCGGGCGTTTCGGCGCGTGAGCTGCACGCCAGCGCCCTTCGTTGCTCCAAGTCTCCAATGCTGAGGTAGAATCACGTTCCAAGCGGTCCTTGTAACTCCACTTAACCATATGCTAGTACAGGGCAGCAGTAACTCTCGTCTTTAAAAGGGCAATCTCTCACCCAATGCTGGCGTTGACAGTAACGGCGACAGGGGAGCTGGCATGTGCTAGCGCGCTGTCTTTAGCGCTGTCTCGGCTGTCGACGTCATCCAAAGCACCAACAACCTCACCTCTACTCATCCCAACAACACAACAGCAACATCAACCCCGAGGCCGGCCTCATTGCTCCACCAACCGCAGAGTAAAAGGCCACCCACCACCCCCAGGATGCCTCCAACATGACGCCGCTCCCCTCCGCAGCGGTCCCCCCGTTCCACCTCACCATCCGCTTCTCAGCCTCCATCCCCGACCTCGACCTCGACATCCCCGACCCGCAGGCCACCACCGTCCTCTCCCTCAAGCACCTCTTGCGCACCCGCCTCGCCACGCGCAACCGCCTGCGCCTCATCCGCCAGGGCCGCATCCTCCCCGACTCGTCGGCCCTCAGCGCCGTCCTTGAACCTCCTCCCCCGCCTCCGCCGCCGGCCGACGATGCCAAAGGCAAGGGCAAGGCCGTCGACGGCGGCGGCGGCGGCGCGCCCGTGAGGGTCTACGTAAACTGCTCCATCGGCGACGAGCTCTCGAGCCGGGAACTCGCCGACGAACAGGCCGCCGCGCAGAACCCCCCCGAGACGCCCTCGGGCGACCAACCCTCCAAACCCGCCGGCTGGACGCGCCCCCGCCCGCGCGGCTTCGACCGCCTCCTCCAGGCCGGCTTCACCTCGTCCGAGATCTCCACGCTGCGCACGCAGTTCGCCTCGATCCACACCGAGCGCTTCGCCCCGGACGCCCCGCCCTCGCCCGACACCCTGCGCGCCCTCGAGGACGGCTGGATCGACTCCAACGCCGGCGAGCTGCCCTCGTCAGCCGCCAACCCCCTCGAGGACGACCTCGGCAACATGTCCACCGTGCTGGACATCCTCATCCGCGGCATGATGATTGGCTTCTTCTTCCCGCTCGGCAGCCTGACGTGGCTGCTCCGCCAGGGCGTGTGGAGCGAGAAGTGGCAGATCTTTGTCGGCTCGGGCGTGGTGCTGAGCCTGACGGTTGGCGTCGTCATGGGCATCTCGGGAGAGAGGTGACGAATGTAGGGATTGATGGCGTTGGCTATACTGCATGGGATCACTCGGAAGGAACATTCGAGTCGCGACGGAGTAATGATGGATTGTACGGCGTCTAGGCTAGCAATGACTTCCCTCAGGCGGTCAATGATACAATAATCGGGCATTCTCTGTTCTGACAGTAATTTTGATCTAACACCACGGGGCCTGAGATTCAAAACATTTATGCGTAAGCGCATGCATGCACCCGTCTTACACGCCAAAACTCCCCAGCATGCAATGGGGTACGCGAAAAACCAGACGCCATCCCATGCTCTTCCCCCTCTCGAAAGCAACCATGCCTGTCCCCGTCTCCAGAATGGCCATGGCCACTTACAGGTACAGACTTTGGGCAGCCACAATGTCCCTGCGCACCTTTTGCAGACTCTCGTCAAACTTCTTGGTCAAATCGTCGTTACCCATGACCTTGGCGGCTTGACCCATCTGTCGCAAAAGTTCTTCCAGACGGCGGAAGAGACGGATGAGAGAGCCCTCGTACGTGTTCGTCATTTTGCTAGCATCGGTCAGCATCAACGTCGTGTTTAATTCGGCGCAGCGCGACTTACCAAATCTCCGAAAACGGCCGTCCCTGGGCCCAGACGTAGACCGTCTCCATCAGCTGCCACTTCAGGCTCGCGGCGTACTCCTCCTCGTTGACATCCAGCTTGCACTCCTGGCTGACCTTGGCGATGATTCGCGCCTTGGCCGTGATCTCGCGGTACGGCTTCTGGAGGTCCTCCTTAAGGGCTTGCGTCTCCACCTTTTCATCGAAGATGAAGCAGCTGAGGACTGCCGCGCAGGTCTCTGGCGTCATCTCGTTGAAGAACCGGTCAAAGAGCAGCTCAGACAGCAGCAGCTCGTGGCCTTCTGTCGACGAGATCTCGCAGGCCACGCGGGCCTTGAGCTGGACGACTTCGGCATCGTTGATGAAGCCAAGACGGCGCAGCACTCGCTTTCGCGACTTGAGCTCGTCCATCTGCGCGATGCTGTGGGCCTTGGCGATGGACTTCTTCTTGTCCTTAACCTTTTCCGTCATCAAGACCTTGCCGTGGTACTGATCCCACAGCGACGGGAGAAGCGGCGAGAGGTGGAGCGGGTTGGCCAGCAGCCTAGACTCGAGCACTTCAATCTTGCGCAGGAGCTGCTTGAAAGAATCATCTGTAATATCCATGTTCTCAATGGGGTCCAGAATAGGTAGCCCGTCGGGGAACCGACGCCTGACCTCTTCCAACGATTTGCGAGCTTGACCTTTGTCCTGCTCCGTCTTGAGTCCATCCTTGGGCATGAAGACTCGAATTTGGCTGATGGCCTTGATGCAGGTGAGCACACAAGGCACCGTCTCGTAAATGGTGTCTTGTTCTCCAGTGGCCGGCACCAGCCCGGGTGGCATCTCTCCAGAGGGTAGCCCCACGGGTGGTTTGGAGCTCGATGCCGACAGGGGCAGCAGGACATCCACGAGGTGCTTCTCTTGTGGGATAAAGTCGGGCTCGCCAAGCTTGGGGGCTTTGCGAGCCGTAGTGTTCACAATCACGCCCCAGCCAAAGTCCAGCCCCCCGCCAACATACTCTGGCGAGTCCTTGGGGTTGTAGATCTGAACCAGTCGTCCCGGCTGAAGAAAGTCGAGACTGTACTGAGGATGCTGGATGACGGCGCGCATGTCTCTCGTGTACGTGTTGAGCTGCTGTCGGATCTGATAGTAGTCTTTGATGGTCGCCTCGTCCGGTATCGTCGTTGCGTCTCGCTCCTGCTGGAGAGCCATCAAGTCCTTTTCCAGACTGGGCACGCTGGCTGCGTTCTGGAACTGATGGAAGCACCTCTCGAGCATATACTCGGGGGAGATGGCTTCAATTCTCAACAGGTTGAGGATCATGTTGTATCCGAGGTAAAACGCCGAGTTGAGCTTGTCCTGGTGCCCCTGGACAATTTCTCTGGCGACGTCCGGCTCGAGCTTGTCGTCAATCATCATGAGCACGAGACCTCTGGCATCAAGACCACGTCGTCCAGCTCGGCCAGCCATCTGGATGTACTCCGATGACGTGATTGGCCGTCGCTTAATTCCGTCCCATTTCGTCACTTGAGAAAACACCACAGTCTTCGCAGGCATGTTGAGGCCGATGGAGAAGGTCTCCGTAGCGAACAGGACCTTGATCAGAGACTCCTGGAACAAGATCTCAATCGTCTCCTTGAGAATCGGCAGCAAGCCAGAGTGATGAACACCGACGCCTCGCTGCAGCAGGGGCAGCAGATTCTGTATTTGCGGCAGATCGCGGTCTTGTTCGGACAAGCTCTCGATGGCGCTGGTGAACACCTTTTTCACCATTGCCCTCTCCGAGTCGTCGTTGAAGTCGAGGCTAGAAATCTTGATCGCCAGGTTTTCGCACTCGCGCTTGCTGAAGTTGAAGACGATGACGGGGTTAAACTTCTTCTTGATGGTCATCTTGATGATCTTGTAAATGTCCGACCCTTCGTCGGCGCCTCCCTTGTTCGTCTTTTTGTTCTTCCCCTTGCCCTTCATCTTGGTGTTCACGTCATTCGAGTCGGTGCCTTTCCTCTCCTCCACCTGCTTCATAACCATGTTGAAGTTGTGCTCGTTAAAGTTGCCCTTCTCGTCGACCACCAATGCGGCGCCCTTTCCACCGGCGGGATAAAAGTAGTTTTGCAGGGGCGTGGGTCGGAAGTCGGTATAGACGACGTGACATGCTTGGTGATGGATCTTGGCGATCCACTCGGCGAACTGGAAGGCATTGGGGATGGTGGCAGAGAGGAAGACGTATCGAACCTTGTCGGGAAGCATGATGATCGTCTCCTCCCAAACCACACCACGCGTTTTATCTCTCATGTAGTGGATTTCGTCGAACACAACCCAAGCCACCTCTCGCATAATCTCCGAGCCGCGGTACAACATGGAGCGCAGAATCTCCGTCGTCATGACCAGGCAGCTGGCAGTAGGGTTGATTGTGACGTCGCCCGTCATCAGGCCGACGTCTCCAAAGATGGCGTCAAAGTCTCGGAACTTTTGGTTGCTGAGCGCCTTGATCGGACTGGTGTAGATGACCCTCTGGTTGCGCTTGAGGCACTGGGCGATGGCGTACTCGGCGACGACTGTCTTTCCAGCACTGGTATGCGCCGACACCAGCACGCTTTCGTCACGCTCAATCGACGCAACAGACAGGCTCTGAAACGGGTCGAGCTTGAAGCTCCACGTCCGCGCAGGCTCCTCGGGCGACTTGTGCTCCGACAAGGGGACATATTCGTAGTCCAGGTCCGGGGGCAGTGCGACTTGGTGCTGAATGTTGTGCGACAGGACGAGTGATGACTCTTGAGGCAGCAGTGTGTTGGCGCCAGCGACTTCTCTCGAGGCGGCCGTCTCGAAGGTATCGGTCAGGACCGGTCCCTCGCCATCCTCCTTCTTCCGGCGCTTCTTGTCCTGCTGGCTGGGGGTATCCGATGATTCGTCTTCGTCCGAGTCATCAGCTTTGGAGGTCTCGGTCGCGTCGCCCATTTCCACATTGGCAGCGTCGTCCTTGATCGCAGGAGCAGGAGCAGCTCCATTCATAGCCTCGTCGGCCTTGCGCTTCTTGCTCTTGTCGCGGTTTCGGCTCTTCTGGGGCACCCGCTCCTGCTCGCTGTCGCTCTGGGCGCCAGCCTTGCCCTCGAACACATCGAACATTTCATCCATCTTGGCTCAAGTGTTGGTGGTCGCGGCGTTGACTCGCAGCTGACAGTTGGCGACCAGTCGCCGATCCAGGTCTCCGTAGAAACCAGTCTAGCAGGGCGAAGAGACCGAAGGAAACGCTTGAAAATGGTGCGCTTGCTGAGGCTGTTCGATCAAGACGCCGAGTAGCACATTCGTCGGTTTAGACAAATGAAGCTGCTCGTGGTGCGTCTATGAAGGCGTTGGATGCAGAATCGTCGATCGCAGCGATTTCCTCTCTGCAGCAACCAGCTAAAAGATGTGGGCTGGGCTGGGACTGGCGGCAGAAAAGAACATTGTCAGACCAAGAGCGCAGGCGGTGAGGCGCCATGGCGATTGGCCTAAGAATCTTGCCGACATATTCCCGGCCGGTGGGTCAGCAACTGCCAGTCACGTGATCCACTGGCGCCAAGCCTTTGCTTTCGACCTCAGACCACCCGCAACCTCGGATCCCAGTCACGACGTTGTCACGCAACAAAGCTCTCAACTACCCCCGTCGCATTACACTCGACACCGTCAAGGTGCGCATTCGCATGCCATAACCTCCTCTGCTGCAGCCAGAGCTAATTGACCCTTTAGATGCTCTCCCGCGCCGCCGCTCGCACGACGACCTCGCTCGTCTCCCGACGAGGCTTCCACGCCACCCGGGCTCGCATGTCCTCGCCGTACCACTACCCCGAGGGCCCTTACACCAACATTCCCTTCAACCCGCGCAGCAAGTGGTTTGGCGTCGGCTTCTGGGGCTTCGTGTTCGCCGGCTTCACGGCCCCGTTCGGCATCGCTGGTGCGTGGGTTTACCTACTGGCCGACCGATCCGTTACTGACTGGAAGTGCAGTGTACCAGACCTACAAGGAGCAGTAAGCCTCTTCTGCGAAGCTAAGATCTCTGGGTTGGCCATCGAAGGCATAGAGAAGGTCCTTGGAGAAGACTGTTGTGGCACTCCGACAGACGCCAGGACAATTGGTCGAATCACTGTAAACAAAGTTTCATTTGTCGATCCCATCAATACTTGCTGTCGCAATCTGGGTACACATCGCCTGTGTCAGCTGTGATTTCCACGACGTTGCGCCGCGCAGTCTGCATTCAACAACGGGTATCGTATCTGGCGGACTCGGTGTCCCAGGGGTATTTCTCTATGCGACCCTGACATCATACATGTACAACGACCGTAAACTCTCCATTACAGCGAAGACCCATCTTTCCTACCTCTCCGATGCGCCGTGCCGTCCCATTTCCCCCACGGAGACTTCATGTCCTTGCCTTGCAAGATATTGTCGAATATGGCGTGCATAAACGGCTGACGGTCGGCCGGGATATCCCATCGCTGCGCCATGGCGTCAAAAGTCTGTAACAATGCCTCCGTCGAGGAACATTTCTTGACGGCTCTCAGCGCCCAAATGACCAGCCAGCGGTCTATGCGAAACCGCTTTGCATGCTCATCGCGAGCCTGGTAGAGAGCCGACAGTACCCCATCCAGTCTCTTGTCACTCCAGTCTGAGCCCTGGAAGCCGCCATGGGTGTAGAAGCCTTTGAAGAGCGCGAGAAAAATCGTCGGGTGTATGGGCACTTTGAGGTGCTTCATCTCGTCCAGGTACTGCGCCACCTTGTTGAGATTGCCGACGCGGATGGCATAGTGCTGGACCAGCAGCTTGTACGTGTGCAGATCTGGCGATAGCTGCACCTTTGTTTGCAGCGCGTCTTTCAGCTCGGGGTGCTTCTTGCCGACCTTGGTGAACATCATGAGCACTTTGGTGATGACCTTGTTCATCATATAGTCTCTCTGTGGCATGTCCGGGGCCAGCGCGTGGCCGTTCTTCATCCGTTCGTATGTCTCTTCGGCTGCCGCCTCCTCACCGCATCGCAGCAAGCCAGAGATGACACAATTCAGAACGATAGTGTCGACCATCTCTCCAGACTCAACCATCTCCTTGTATGCCGCGCGGATCCCGTTGGAGTCGAGCTTCAGCCCAAAGTAATGGATCAGGCTGACATGGTGAAATCGATTGAACTCGATTCCGCGGGCCTCCATTTCCTTGTATATCATATCGGCAAGCGTAAAGTTTCCGGCTTTGGCGGCCACGTCGAATAGGACATTGAAAGTCACGTCGTTGCCCATAACGTTCGCTTCCCGTTCCATTTCCCTCCACAGACGCAGAGCTGATTCCATCTCTTGAGACGTGGTCCGAGCCGCATACTTGGTGGCAAAAGCCAAGGCAAAGTTCCAGTGGCTGCGTCGCAGCGTGAGGCCGGCATTTTTTACATCAGCAACCAAGGCGAAGTAGCGAAGCATCGACTCCATGTCGCGTTTTTGCGGTGTGCCCATCACTCTCAGAAGTCTGTTCCGCCATTGCCAGGTAAGATGCAGCATGCGAGGCTCCGGTAATTGGCCGTAGAGCTTGTATATCGGCTCGAGCGGTACGCGGTTCGGGTGTCGTAGTCTCTGTCCAATCGCCGTATAGAGTCGCGCTAACAGTTGCTGCGTATTGTCGTTGATTTTGAACGTCTCGTCTTGAGATGGATACTGCACGTCGTCCTTTTTGTCCGATACCCTGAGGTTCGGTCCGTCCGGCATGGCGTAGCCCCTGCGGTAGGGGTCTCTGTAAAAGTCAAAGTGTTCTTCGACGCTCCCCTCCTCTGCGCTGTTGACAAAAGATAACAGCTTGCTCTTGTCCTGGACAGCTGGAGGCATCTGTCTCTGGACCATCGACTTCGTCGCGGAAGAAGCCGCGGCAGTTGCGGTGCTGTAGCATTGTCGGCCCTGTCGAGAAACGGGCATCTGGGTCGGGCGGCGAGTCTCGGGGGCGGGCATAAACGTGGATAGGAGCCATAATGAGCTCCTCGAACAAGCAGTCGGCCGGGCAGTCGCAATCTTCGGCGGCGTCGTAGCTGCATCCGCGGCTCTGTAGAGGCTCCTCCGGGTCGCATGGACGTTCCTCAGGCTGGCCGACGGGCGGTTCGAGAGCACCGCGCTGCAGACGGACCCGTCCACTCGACTGGAGATTTTCATGGGCTCCTCCTCATGATGATGCGACCGTCTCAGCAGCGCTTTTCGTGCCGTGGGGGTCGCACAGGAGAGCGCGGTGGGCGTTTGGGGTTGCTGTTTGGAGAGCTGGGTCTTGCATCTGGTGGTGGGCCTGTCCATCAAAGATAAATGCACCAGGATTTGGTCAGCGACGCCGCGCGAGATTCGGCCATATGATTCGCCGAACCTCCCCCAAAATTTCCCATGCGACAACGACTCGTTGGACTTGACGATACACCACCAGACCCAGCCAAGCTCATAAAACACAGCCGTCAATTGCCCCGACAGGTCCTTGTATGTGCCAGACGCGCATCGCTATTTATCGTCGCTGACACTGCGCTAGGACGAGCAGCCATGGGTGGCCGACAAATACGGCCCGCAGGGGTCTTCAAGGCCGTCGCCCAAGAACTAAACCACCAGGTCCTCCCAGGCCGCAGCGCCGCCGAGCCGCCGTGGTTCGGCGTCATGAACTCGGTTCCGCCCGCCGAGTCCCTCGTCCGAACTGTCACTCCGAGGCATCGCATGCCCAACCTCAAGAGCACGAAGCCGAAGAAGCTGTACCGGCCACAGAACATCGGCTACCTCGAAGACGCGCTGCGGACGAGCTTCTACAAGGACCACCCGTGGGAGCTGGCGCGGCCTCGCGTTGTCCTGGAACTCGACGGGAAAGACCACCAGCACTGCGATTGGAGCAAGGGCTTGCGGCAACAAGGAATCCCCCTCACGGGAGAGTGGTGAGTCCCGACAGCGTCCAGGACGGATGGTGTGCGAGGTGCGGCAGCTAACCTTTGCTCAGCGTTGTCCAGCGCCAGCTGTGGTTGATGCAAAACGAAAAGATGAGCAAGCGAAAGGCTTACGACAGCGCGCGCCAAGAATTCTACCGGCTACGCCAAGCGGAAGAGGTCGAGAAGCGAGTCGCCGTCGAGGAAGCCCGCCACGTGGGCGCCTACTTTGGCAAGTCGAGGCTCGACGTCGGCATGCAGCTCGAGGACCAGGAATTTGAGAACTGGAAGATTTGGGCCGGAAAGGAGGCGGCGAACCGCGAGGCGAGGGCAAACTCTGAGATTGAGACCTTTGGCTCCGAGGACGTTGACCCAGTCGTCGACGGTCCGCCGGGAGAGGCACCACCAGCGGCCGCAAATGTATAGAGCGCGTGGCTCGAGCGTGTATATATACCTTGTAAAATCATGTGTACAAGAAACGAAACAGTTCATGCCTGCAAACCATGCGTCTGTGCATTGCTACGCCTCTAGTCGCCTCGAGTTGAAGACCATCTCGCCAGCGTTGACCAGCCCATACTTGACAGCCACATCCTTGTGCTGCACGTAGAACGCGTCCGCCACGCCAGTGTAGTATAGCAGTTTCCCCGTCAGGCTCAGCGTCGTGATGCGTGCCCAAGACTCGACATACACAAACCTCATGCTATCCTCGGGAACAAGGTAAAACAGCTTTAGCACGTGTGCCGCAAGGCCGACGAAGAATCCCGTCGCGGGGCCGTTGGAGATGATTTGCGTCGGATACCTCAGCCTCCCGCCCACGTCGTTCTTGGGCGGCGACAGCAGGACGGGGAAGATGTCGAGGATGCTGAGCAGGGAGGTGAAGGGCGTCGTCCAGAGCGGCTGGTGGACGCGGCGCGCGCGGGTGACGATGCGCTTATCGTAGCTGCCCGCGGAGGTCTTGTTTACGCGACTCAGCTGCGCGAGCTGCGTCTCGTAGTCTTCGACGTGGTGGTCCGACATGTGGTCGCCGCTTGAGATGAGGTACCGCCGGTGGAAGTTGGAAAAGTCGCAGAAGCCGTCGTCCATCATCATGAGCATCTCTTTCGTGTGGCCGCCGGATCCCAGGACGAAGAGGTAGTACGCTGGCGACCGCCTACGTCTGGGAGGTCCATCGCGACGAGGGGGCTTGGGCCAGCGCACTGAACGGCGTCGGTTGACAATTTGCGCATGCCTGGCCTGTGAGCTGGTCAGTCTCAGTGTCTGATAAATCCATGGCGGAAGAGTCGCACGGTGACGAAGATGGCCAGGGCTAAGATGACCGTGAGGCACGTCAGGACAAAGGTCTTCAAGGAGTGGACGGGCCACGCGGAGGCGAGCCCCATGACGTCCTAGGACAGCAGTTCCAGTTGACGGTCAATCCTCTTGACGCTGAATGCGAAGGTTGTTGCGAAAGAGCGATGAGATCAAGGCGCTGAGAGTGCTGTCACTTGCTGCTGACTTTGTCAAACGGGCGGATGGTGTAGTGATCGAAGAAGCTGCCAAAGGAGCTGCCAAAGGACAGGTGGAGATGGCTCGCTGGCTTCACGCAGTATTCCCACGCAGGCGCAACACGGTCATTCTCTCTCACACGGGCAAATTCGATTGTAAATGCAAAATAGGATGGCTTGCTTGCATGAAGAGGCATACAAGTGCTTCGTTCGCTGGTTGTTGCGAGGTGAAGAAGGAGCACGTGTTCTTGGCAGGTCCAGGGTAGGAGGAACCAGCTCCAACGTCGAACCTCACGAGTCACACCGACACCTCTACACAACACTACAACGTTCACACGAAGCAAGCATTCGACCTCAAAATCGCAATGCGCTCTCAGAGCCGGGCACTTAGGCATACAGCCCTACTTGTCGACTCACTGCCACGTTCAAACGGCTGTAGGCGCAGTATCTTGGGCAAATGCCTCTCGTTTGATCCTCAATTCGTCGACTCTCCTCTCCGGCCCTGAGCCTATTAACCGTGCAAACTATTAGGGGCAGGCGACCACACTGCCTGAGACTGACAGGCCAGCAAGCGTACAATACAAGGACCCAGTGGCCCTCGAGAGCATCACTTTCCCCGAACGCTACAGCGAGCAGACTTCCTAGCAAAGCACCTCCAGCTCAGATCAGCCTTCTACTCCTGGTCCACCCCCAGGATGTCCCTGTTCCTTCGCCGCATAACTCGGCGGGCTGCCTCGCTTGTGGCGTCGTTGAACAGGGCGTTCACGCCGTCACTCGTCTTGGCAGAGCACTCGTGGTAGCGGTCGGCGTTGATGCTGTTGGCTTCCGCCTTGGCCTGGCAAGTGTCAGTTACGCGCTTTATGAGCGAGCTGCTTCGGGCAGGGGATTCGGCGACCAACCTCTTCGCGGTCCACAAGGTCCCTCTCGGTATAGCCGTGCGGGAGGTTGAGACGAAGGTCCCTCTTCAGGCCGACCACGTAGATGAGCGGGTCCCAGTCCTGATAAGTCATGCCAAACCCACGGCTTTTGGCATGACGCCACTGTCCAGCACTGTCAGCTAGCTGGAACAAAGATGCCATGCAGGAAAGAACGGGAAGGATACTCACCCACTGGATGATGGCGCGCAGCGAGAGCTTTGTGTGCACATCGAAGCACAGGAAAATGCCATGCCAGGGCAGGCACGACAGTCGTTCCACAGTATTGAGATCCGGTGCGCCAGAGCTGTCCTAGGACTCGGCAACCACCGCTGTCCCGTGGAGGAAGCTTTCGCGCGGGAAATAGTCATACGTCGGTCGAGCCATGGCCCCCACCTGTTTCCCGCCGTCAGCCTCCAAGTTCACACCACTGCTGGGTTCACTGATGGGGAATCTTACGTCGGGGAAGTAGCCATTGGAAGAACGACTGCGGAGATGAGTCTCGGTTAGCCACAGAGGTCCCCAAGGACTGGTCAGGTTTGTCCCACAAGAGCAGAGAGGTCAGGCCTGCGCCCTTGCTCCCGATGAAGAGGAAGTTGAGGGTGATGGGCTTCATGAGAGCCTGGACGACTGCGTGTGGCAAGGGGCGGGGCTCATTTCGCGCCTTTCGTTTGCGACCGAATAAGCCAAGGAATCTGGAGAGTCTGCGTTTCTTGGAGCTGTGACGAACTTCGAGAGCAGTCGATAGGCGCGAGATTTTCTGCTGAGCGGAGCTGGACCCAAGCAAGGGCGTGCCGGTTCGGAACCAGCTCCTGCGGCCGGGTGGGCGAGGGGGCAGGCCCGCTGGGTAGTCCACGGCCTGCTCGTCCTCGTCATCATCCTCGGGCTGGTCGACGAACTCGACCTCGGAACCCGCGTCGGGTGCGTTCTCAATGGCCTGGAGGGGTCGGAATGAGGGCTGCTTCGGAAAAGGAGTGATGGAAGAGGCTCAACTCACGTCGCCAGCTGCAGCGGCATGTCGCGGCGGGAAGCCATCACCCTGGAAGGGGTCCTCGCGCTCGTCCCGGGTCGGCACACCCATGGCCCAGTCAATGATGCTCGAACGTTGGTTGTTCATCATTGCGACGGGATGAAAGCCTGGAGGAATTGCAAAGGTTGCTCTCGTGCAGGATGACTAGGACTCGGAAGCCAAAGCCGTTGAACAGCCAAGTGAGGGCAACAGCGACGACAGGGGTGATCTTGATGAAGCGTCAGGGGCACGCGCGAAGGAGGGTCTTGAAAGGTTGATGCAATCGGTCTGCAGTGCCAAGGAAGGGGTTCCTCCTTCGCGGGTTGATGCGTGACAGAGGTGTGAGTTGGGGGGGATTTGTTGACGCGGGTGGTTGCCAGGTGGGAATTTATAAGCCTGCGCAGCTGTTCCTAATCACCCCGGATTCGATTTCTTTCTATTTTCATTTCCCTGGTTTGTTTAACCTGCTCTATTTTTCTTGGCCAATCAGCTAATTGCACACAGGCACTGATTCTAGGCAACCAGCCGTCAAGTTACTGATTTGAGCTGTCAACTTGCTGATTCTAATCAGCCTATGAACCTACTGATCCTACTCAGCTCTTGACAGCCCGCCTGCACTCGGGGCACCTCTTCCGTCGGGAATCACTCTGCAAGTCTTCCATCTGGCCTCCCCACAGCCGACCGAAGAGTCGCTCCCGTCCCAGCATCGCTATGTCAACGACTGCGCCGTCGAGCTACGACTAGACCATGCCCTCGCCGCGCCCTGGGCCTTCGAGCCCTGCAACCGCCGTGCTGGCCACGTTCTGTCCGTCTAGAGGGTGCCGACAGCAGGCAACCCGTCGTTTGTAACCGCAGAGACCCAGCCCAAGCCTTTACCATCTCATTCCCCAGTCACTCCTCACCTCGGCTCAAAGACAGTCGCCACGTTCCCCCACAGGAGCAACGCGGCAGCGTCCCCATCTTGCTATCGTCACACGCCCAGCATGGCCTTCACGCTGCCCCTGCCCCTCGTCGCGGTGCCCCCGACCATGTGGTGGCCGGGCGTGCCGTCGGCGCCGCCCAGGGACTGGACGAACTTGGTGCGAAGCCGTTGGCGGCGTGGAGGACGTGGCGGGCGCGGATACTATTCAGGACGTTGGCACCACTTCATCATCCGCACGATACAAAGCCGACGTCTCCCTCACCTTGCTCCTCGCCGCCTTCCTCCTGCCCACCAACGTCTGCCTCCGGCACCCACTCCCTCACGAAAGCCCCCCACTCCAAGAACACATCCAGCGTGTCCATCTCGCACCTCACCTACCGGATGCTCCCGCCCGGGCTCACGCTCGACCATTGCGGCCCGCTGCGCAGTTACCTCCAGGTGGGTGGGTACGTTGGAGGATGAGGGACGGGGCCGAGGATGTTGGATGTATTTCACCAAATGAAAGACCGAGATACGAAGCAGTGACTGCCGGTGCATGTTCATCCCATCTTTCATGAATAGACGATAAATATACATACACAACTTGATCCTGTCTCGGCCCACGGTGCATGTTGCTTTCTCTAGCACATTCTAAACCCCCCCGTGCACGAAAATCCGTTGATCCCCAGATCCCCACCATCCCTACCCGTGTCACGCCCAGTACCAAGACAGCGGCAGTACAGACAGGTCCCTAAAGTGCCGCAGTCATTCTGATCCCTTCTTTTGCCCGCTTGCAACGCCTTAGGTCCTTGAGGCCCCGGAACACCTGCGCCTGTGAGATGTACGAACGTAGAAACGAACACAACGCCGAGTAAACCAGGTCACTGGACTGAGAGTCCTTTCAGGCGTGTTCTGTATGTTTTGGTCGATGATGGGGGTATGTTCAAAAAGGTCATGCCATTCATTATAACAACGGATTGGAATGCCGTCCAGGCAGGACTTCGCTCCCTCATGCTTCCGGAAGCGAGTCGTCGGAGAAAATAAAAGCTCATCTTGCAACTTGAAAAGCGGGACGCAGAGTCTCCATGCACGCAAATCATGCATCCTCACGGAGCCTTGCCTCCAAACGGGTCGAATCATGTGCTGATCTGGCCCTCGTCGTCTGCTTCGTCATCGAGGAGATCGGCACTTCCATCCGTCTGGCCGGGGAACTTGGCACGGGGCCCGCGGACTCCACGGGGCCCCAGGTCCAGCTCTGAGCGGATGTCGCGCTGGATTTGTAGAAAGTATCTTCGCAGGCTCCGCAGGCCCTTGAGAAACCCGCCATCCGGTTCGTCAGGATGCTGCGGCGGGCACGGCTTGTCGTCAACCTTATCCAGTGGCGTGAGGCTGTTGGCAAAGTCGGCCATCTTGAAATCGATTTCCCGACGGTTCTTCCTCTTGTTCCGCGATGTCTCTTCCGTATCCGTCGCGGCATCAGTGGTAGAATCGTACATTGTGTCGTAGCCGCTCTCGGCGGACGCATCCCCGTCGTAAAACATGAGAAGACTGGCGGCGTAGAAGCGATAGCCGCGCAAACCACGAATGATCTGCTCGAGCTGTGCGAGCTTCTTCAAGACTACGGGTATGTGCCGAAGCACGCTCTCCAGCTCCACGCCGTTGTACAGGAATTTCTGCAATGCGTCCTGAAATTCTTGGCCCGCCTTGAGACGCCGGCCAAAGTACTTGTCTTGGAACTCATAACTTTGAGTCTCTGCGTTCCAAACCTGCAATCCACAGATGCGTACACCAAGCTCCGAGGATGTGGTTGTCCTGCACTTCTCCTGCTGCGACTTTTGCTTCTTCGGAGAGGCCTCGACGCCGTACTGACGAGTGCCCATTTTGAGGTCCATCATGCATGGACGCCTCATGCCGGCCGTCAGATCCTCCATGAGCAGGAAGTATTCGACCCGATCCCGCAGGGTGTTGGCTTCCTTCTTAGCTTCCTTCGGATTGATGGGCCGTGGGATCTTCGTAAACTCGACTGTTGGGCTGGGGGGCTCTGACGGCACAGTGGAGTCGCCGGTCGACGGTACAATGTCGATGGGCCCAGTCGCTTGTTCAGCCGTGCCTGCGTCGCCATTCTCAGCATCTAGCTTGCTGGAGGTCGAGGTTGTCGGAGTGTCGTGCTCCGCCTTGTAATCTGCATCGTCGGCTTCCTCAAAGTACTTGAGATTGCCTCGGGACTCGCGCACGTCTTCTGGTCTCCGTCGAAGGCCACCCGCAGAAAACCTGCGCTTTTTCTTGGCTCCGACAATATTTGCCTTTAGTATCTCGGGTTCTGGCGCGCTCGTTCCTGTGATATCCTTGACTGGGCCATCGGACTCGTCTGGCCCGACCCGCAATAGACCCGCGTCGGACGCCGTATCACTCAGGGAGTCGGCCTGTAAGCGCAGTGGTGGTGACTGAGACGTGGTGGCATCTCCGTTCTGCACCGCCACTTCTGATCCTTCGATACCGTGCATCAGATTCGGGTCCGAGCTCGTCGGCCGCAGCAGCCGCTGAAGCGTTGGTCGAGGAATAGACCGCTGGTGTGGCCGTCGGTGCTTCTGTACCTCGACCGGCTGCTTCAAGAATGCGTCATTGAACACTTCGTTACGCAATCGCTTGTTGATCGTCGTCGCTCCCCAGCTGTTGGGCCGCTCGTCCAGTGGTGGGCGAGATTGTGGTGCGGAGGTCTGGTGGGCCTTGGAGGAAGACATGCTTCGGTGCCGGAAGAATTCTGGCGGCGGTGTTGGCTGAAGAAGATTGCGAGGGAGGATGTGTTTGTTGTCGTCAAACGTCACCGTGGGTATTTGTATGTGGGCGTTGGCTAGGGATTGGCTGATGATCCTCGTGGGTGCAGCTGCGTGAGAGAGTCGGCCTCCCTCGGCTCTGGCAGAATCGCGGCCATTCGTCATCTCGCCTCTCTTGGCCTCCTCCTGGACTCGTTTGCGCTCAGCCGCAGCGCCGTCTTCCCTTTTGGCGGTGCTTTTCCTGCGAGTGTGCCTTTGAAATGTTACGTTCAAAACACCGATATATCTTGGGACGAAGGTTAGCCACATATCCACGCCTGCGGATGAAACAAGTACTTCCGAACGTGAAGGTAAACATTGCAAATTACTCGCGGCCTGAAGACAACGTACCTGGGCAGAAAGGGGAGTAGGTCGCGGTGGTATCTCTCAATCGTCTCGTAAAACTCATTTTCCCTATTGTTAAGTTGCTTACAGACGGCCCTGCGAGAGAAGCGCCACAGGGTCGTGTGGCCCCCGACCTGATGCTTGTATGGGATGAGCTCGATGGCTTCAAGTGGTTCTCGAGGATGGTGCTGGTGCTCATGCACATGGTCTTCGTATTGCGTCACAGTCTGCGGCGGCTTGGGGGTAACATGTGCCTTGACCTCGAACTCATCTTCAACGGCGCACTCATCCGGCTTTTCCAGCGACAAATCGCCGCTGCGCGACACCAGGGCCTCACGGGACCGAAAGTGGGACAATTCAGGGACTGGTTCATCATCCTTGTCATGGGCCGCGGGCTCAGGCTCGGGCTCATCAGCCTTGACGAGCCATGGATGGGTCTTACTCTGGGACAGCGACCTCGGCCGGGGCGTATGAACAGAGCCAACTCCTTCACCCGCGACCACGCGGGCCTCTGGCATCTCCTGATGAGGCAGGAAGACGGCAGACGAGATCTTCTCCTCGCCAGACTCGTCTGCGTCTGCCTCTACATCCGCATCTCCATCGGCGTCTGAGCCACTGCGCAGGTCTCGGGTTGGGGTGCTCTCAGGGGACTGCTTCGGTGCCCCCTCCACGCCTTGGTCAGCTTCGGCTGCCGGGCCCGGCCCCACTTCTCGTGGCGGAATCGGTATGGTGTCTTCCTCATGGCTTGCAGGCTTCGGCTGCGACGTCCGCGATGGTGCAGATGTGCCACCGACGGCGTCAACGGATCGCGCGCTGAAGTAGTCCTTCTCGTGGTATGAAGTGGCACGAGCTGGTTGGACGTCCGCAGTCGGCGTCGGCAGGCGTTGCACCTCGACCCCTTTGGGTGGGATTGGCTGCGCCGCATACGGCCCGCCGCCGAGGGGATCTCCCCGTGCCTTCGCACCTTCGTCCTCCAGGGCCGGGGTCAATTTCTCGCGGGAGACGGGCTTGACATCTTTACGGCGGCCCTTGTCATCGGGAGGCAGGCCTTCTTTGAAGAACCGCAGGCTGTAGCTGGCCTTGCGACTTCGTGCGTTGGGCTCGACCCCAGCCATGGCGTCGGCGACCGACTGTTCAACCAGGCCATCCTCTCCTTCGCCATCCCCTGACCCGATTGACCAGACCTTTTCGTTCTTTTCTGGACCCGTGGCCAGCGCCTGCTCCAATACCCGGGGGCGGTGCGATGGCGACGGCTCTCTGGAATCATGGTGCGGCAGTTGAGCGCGCAGAGGCATCATCGTGTCGAGGTGGCGTGTCGAGGTGGGTGTAGTCGACTCGTTTGGGCTTGTGGAATGCGAAAAGGCGCGCGTCTTGAACAGCTCGCCGGTCGACCGGTCCAGCTCGAGGGACGTGGACGCCCTGCCCTTGGCTCTGTCAAGGAAGTCGCGGTGCTCCATGATCATGTCTCTAGCATGCATCAAGACGGACTGGTTGTACGACGACGGGCCGCCGGCAGCCTCCCGCCCAGCAATCGCAGTAGTGGCTATCGGAATGGTGGCGGAGGCGGCCATGGCAGCGGGTTGCGACGTGCCACGCTTCAGGGCAGCGGCGCGCTGGGCATCGTTGGACGGTTCATCCCGAGCGGACGTAGGAGGCGCCGCTTGCTTTTCTCGCGCTGTCTGGGGAGCAACCGACGAGAGAGTTTTGGTTTTCGGGTGCTGGCGGTTGGCGCTGTCTAAGTATGTCGTCGGCGCGGCGGCCGGGTTCGGGTTCGAGTTTTGCGACGGGATGCCTCGAGCAGATGCCAACGCCTGCGTCAGCAATGACGGGCCAGATTGCCGTTGGGGCGCTCCCGACGATGAGACACGGGTCTTTATATCGTCGCCGGTGCCGTCGTTGGTGCCATGTTCTGGCTCCCTAGCGCGGCCAGGCGGCGTCGTGCCAGAGGCCTGGGCCAGGGGACCAGGGCCGTGGTCGTCGTCGTCGCCGCTCTGCGCAGACGCCTCAGGGTGTGGCGGGCCCTGCATCGGAGTCGGGCCAGCGAGCTTTACCGGTGCAGGGGGTGCGGCATTTTCGGGCTCGGGAGGCGGGCTGGACATGAGGAAAACATCGGGCGCGGCAGGGCGGCTGCGTGCGTGGATGCGTGGAGGATCGATTCGTGTCGGTGGGAGGCGTGGTGTTGATGGAAGAGGGCAGGGTGGGAGGAGGAAAAATGGGAGAGACGTGGACGTGGGCTGTGCAGTGGAAGTTGCGTTCTGGTTTGGGGGGCGTTGCGCTGGAGGCGGTGGGGAATGGGGGATGGGGGAGTGCCGTCAGCGGAGGGAACAAGCCAGTGGAGGCACACGCGGCAACGGGGAGCACTGGGGGTAACTGGGAGTCATAGGGAGCCACAGGGGGCCACTGGGAGCCACAGGGAGTCACAAGTGGGAGCACCTCGCTGGACCACAAGGCCCATCCGCGGGGTTTTAGTGGCTCATCGCTGGCGCTAGGGCCCTGGCAGCAGCCGACGGGGAGTGGGGGGAGGGTGCGCTTAGGGACTGAACTCACCAAGCTCACGTCACCTCTGGATCTCACCTCCGTGCCACCATCCGGCGTCGTTGCATCTGCATCTGCAATCTCCAACCCACGGCAGCGTCCGCCGTCTCTCCACGTGGGTTGGCAGGCCGCTCGATGCCGTTGCCCTCCGCCAACATCACCGTGCGTCTGCCAACATGCCAGTGCGTCTGCCGGTGCGTCTGGCTGCCGCAATCGGTGCCATCCCAGCGGTCCGCAGAGGCCCGCGTCCCTGGCCCGTGGTTGAGATAAGGTCAACTTGAGGCTGACGGCGCCGTCTGGCTGGGAATGACGGCGGCGGTTTCAGCAAAGGCCATACCACTGGTTCATTCGGCCATCATCGTCTCTCCAGTCCATCCCAGGGCATATTTAACATTGAAAGGCCAAAAAGGGCGGCATGTAGAGACGAGATGAGGCCACCAACAGCGAACAAAGCTTCCGCCTCCAATCGTGTCCGTCTCGGCACGCGGCAACGCTATCGGTCGGCATTGGTCAACCTCGAGCTATGCTTCTCGTGCACGGCGCGCAGGCGAGTCAGTCTGACTTGTTGATCCTCGGAGGCGTCGGTGTGCCTCCTCAAGATCCAACTGCTGTGCGCGCCTTGCGCACGGTGTGTCGGTGAAACGCTCCAACGCGCCTCTACATGTTGTCCTCTGTTTCAACTGATGTCAATGCATGCATTTTGGACACCGAAGCTGGACACCCATCAATCTTGACGTCCCTGGGTGCTGAGCCTTGTTCTAGAACCTCCGCGAAACGGTGTCGTCAAAGACACGATAGCATTTCCTGGCTCTTGGCATGTAACCAAAGCTGTCCCCCTCTCCAAAGACGACGAATGTGACGCATGCGATTGTGTCGACGTCCTTCTTTCAGCCGCGGATAAGCGTTCCTTATCGCAATACGGGCATGCTCCGTCCCTACCACACGCGTTGCCGATTCGCTTGAGCGGAGGTTGAAGCAAGCCTGGGGTCCTAGGTTCAACCCCTTGGTTTGCGCCATTCAAAGACTGAGGGGCACCGCGGCGGCCAGCTCAAGCCAGACGGCCCTGCTCATGCCATTCCCTGCAGACGGCCAGCATCCTTGGTACCTCAGTCCGGAGCTCTGGACTCCTGACGAAAGATAGTGCGAGAGAACGCTTCTGATTCCATTGAAGTTGGATCCTTGGATGACTATGCGTCGGGGCAAGATGCCTCTGACGTGTTTAAGATACCTCTCCTTTGAAGAGTAGTCATTGAAGCGGATACATTGACCTTGCTCAGCATCAAGTAAGAAGTCGCATGCCGTTCGATGAACAAATTGAGTTGTCGCACGGATTTGAGTAGAATGCTTTTGTGCTGGTTATTGCTCCAAGCACAGCCTACGGAGTACGCGGGGAAGATAAGGCTGAGGCTCCTGGGGAGGCATTCCCGCCCAAGGCCTGCATGCAGACCTAGCGAGCCATAGCCCTTCTGCAGGTTCTGGAGTCCTGTTGCTGGGCAGCGGCTTCGCAGTGGCCTCGGAAACTTATTACATGCGCCGCAGGGCGCAGTTTCTGAGGCACCAGGAGGCCTCAATACCACTCTGGCTACCACCATGGTTGACCCCGTTCCGCAGGCACCAACCGAGACCACACGCTACTGCCAAGGAAGGAACAGCAGAAATAGAAAGGCACAGGTCAAAATGAGGGAATACAAGGTTGGAACGCCCGCACACCAGACCGGAGGGATAAGTACGGCATCCCGGCTCCGTCTGGCTCACCCCGTAACAGCTGTCCGATATGTACGGAGCTACGGAGTACTGGCCGGGACAGGTCAGAAAACAAGCCATCAAGCCCCCATACCTCGTGTACATACGGCCAATAAGGCCGTGGGTGGGCAGGTCTTGCTAGGCGCACGAAGTACTTCGTACAAACTTTGGACAAGATTGTGGCAGATTTGTCAGCCAACATGATGTCCATGAGGCTTTGTGCGTCACCATTTTAGTGCAAGTATATTAAGTGCAAGTAAACATGACGACTTCAACTGACCCCCGCTTCTTTGTTCACAGCTCTAATACTTCGACCTCGAGAACTTCAAATTTGAGAACCTATCAGAAAAATGGCCTCATCGTACGATGCCCAGGCGCTGTTCGACGTCAAGAATATCGTGGCCGTCATCACTGGCGGCGGATCCGGCCTGGGCAAAGTGATTGCGCATGCCCTTGCTGCCAATGGCGCAAAGGCAGTCTACATCCTTGGCCGACGTCAGGAGTCTCTGACAGCCACCAAAGACTCCTCTCCGAATCCCCAGGCCATTCACACCATCGTCTGCGACGTGACGTCAAAGGACTCTTTACAGGCCGCCGCCAACATCGTTCGCGATGAGATTGGATACATCGACGTCCTCTTCGCCAACAGTGGCGTCATCACCGCGAATGTGTCGATCCAGGACGCGGGCAGCCTGAGCGCGAGGAGCCTCCAGGAGAGGCTGTGGGCGCCCGACATGGACGACTTCACTAAGACGTTTCACGTCAATGTCACCGGCGCTTTCTACACCGCGATTGCTTTCCTGGATCTACTTGACGAGGGGAACAAGCGTGAGGTCGTGCCGCAGAAGTCGCAGGTCATCATCACCTCGTCCATTGCAGCCTTTGCGCGGAGGCCGGCCGCCGGCTTCGCATATGGGACCAGCAAGGCTGCAGTCACGCACTTGGCCAAGCAGCTGGCCACACTCCTCGGACCCCTCAAGATCAGGGTCAACACCATCGCGCCCGGATTCTATCCCAGCGAAATGACAGACAGCATGCCGTTCATGAAGGCGAGCGCAGACCCGCGTAAGGAAGGTGGCCTCTCCAAGGACTTTGTGCCTCTAGAGCGGTCGGGCTCGGAGGAGGACATCGCTGGTGCCGCACTGTTCCTTGTGAGCAGAGCTGGAGGCTATATTGGGGGTAATGTGCTTGTGACGGATGGTGGACGTCTCGGTATTATGCCCGCTACTTATTGAACGCGGATTGTATTATCGCGAGATGGCAGGCTTCCGACAGATTTTTTTAGATATAAAGGCTAGAACTATCGATACAGACAAATGGAGTCTTCAGAGGTAAACGGGCATACATCTTTGCAAATGTGAATGTCGGCGTCACAGGGACCACTCGGGTCCTCTGGCGCGATACCGCGTGTATCCTTCACCCTGGCCTTACAGGTCTCTAGAAAGTAAGAAAAAACAAGATCCAAACAACTCAAATCTCTTGACCGCCTCCAGTGAAGCTGAATCCCTGACTGGCAAAGCAAGGATCCATCACCCAGCATTCCGGTGCATCGGTAAGCTCCCCGGTGTGATCTGCCATGTCGGTGAGATTGAAAGTTTACTCGTACGACTTGAGGCGTAGCTATAGAATCCATGCCATGGATGGAACAATATGCAAGCCCTCTTGCACGGCCCGGACATGTGTGGAAATGGCTGGCATGTTGGCTGGCAGACCCGGCCACGTTGTTGATCTGACGGTGTCTATTGGACCGACCAGGGCCGGGGATGGCACCTTCCCCCCACCCATGTCAGGAGTTTTGACACTCAATGTTGTTTTACACCTTGTCTGATTGAGGACATTGGGAGCCTACAGAGTATTCCATAGAACGGTTGAATTGCCTGGATCTTGTGTCTCAGATTGTTGGTTGAGGAGTGTGCATTGAATTTTTGGACCACACCTGCATTATCACACGTCCCTTCAACACTCTGTCCGATATACAAGACAAGAGCTGCTTCATGCCAGGTGCAATTCTTTTTTTGTCTCATGAAAGACGATCCATATTTTGTCTCAGACAGCAAGTACTTTGCCCATACGGATGGACTACACATTCGTAGATACGATAAAGCGTCGAACGAAGGTCTTTGCATATTCTTGATTCAAACCCTTAAAATCTCTCTGTTGCTTTCTCGGTGTAACCCTGGCCCCTTTGCGAAACAAAACTATTCTCCCGCCGGCGCTCCTATCAGCTCGATCTGGCAGAAGACACGGCGTGGAGAATCTGATCCCGTAGCGTGAGGTGGCGGAGAACAGACGTTGGAAACTTGTGCCGTCCGTCGGCATTGTTTCAGATAGGACGCTCAGGCCGCATCCGTATCTTAAGTGCCATCTTGAACCAGAACGGATGAGGCGCCAGGTGCCCATCCAGGCGATAAGTCGCTGTGATGGATTGAAAATATCAGCCCCAGGCAACGGAGCCTGTCAGGTTGGCACAAAGAGGTCCCTAGTCGACACATCTTTGCTGGGCTTAATGCCACCACTATATGCATGCTGATTTGCCTCAAAGGTATTTGGCTGTCTAAGTTTTCTTGGGGTTGCCTTTTTTATAACAAAAAAAGCTATAAAAAAGCACCAAAGACGGCACTCACGCCTTGATCATCCTCCGCTCCAGCTGCTCTGCATGTGCCCGAATCTTGTTGAACTGGAACGGCCAGTTAACAACGTACAAGAAGGGTCTAAGGTCCGCACGGTTGTCATCCGGATCTGAAAGAAAGACACATTAGCCATTGCTCCGGAGAAAAGATGCTGGACAGCTCAACGGCTTACTGTAGGCGGACAAGTGAATGGATGGCGTAAGAACAGTAGCCTTGTGGCGGTTGATGACGTAATGCCTGAAGAACCGCATGACCTTTTCGGCAATCTGCAGCGGTCCTATGCCGACGCGGTCCTTCTAGAAACGAGCAAGCGAAGGTAGGAAGACCACGGGCCCAACTTATCAACTTTACGGAGGATGCCAAACATGGAGAGCTATTCGTAGGTAAGTCCCATCCTGCATAGGAGACTATCGGTTTGTGTTTCGATGTGTTTCAAGGAGGTTGGAAGGAAAGTTACTTACTCGCTCTCAGACTCGTCGGCTTGTACACCGGCGGAAAGTGGGAGTAGCTCAGCAGTCGGCGTGGCTTCAATGAACTCCTGCTACGAATCAGTAGATATATAACGGGGGATGCTCAGAGTAGTATACTGTCACGATAGGGAGGTCCCAGTGGTCTCGTGCCCATCTGCATATCGTCAGCTATGCTCTTCTTATCTCTTGAGGCAAATATACACCTGTAATCACTTCGCATCATTCTTCGAGATGCTGCCTAGCGGTGCTATATCACCTGCCGAGGAGTCATATTTAGTCATATAGCCCCGTAGCGCGGCGTGAATTGCAGCGCACTCTTGAAGAGATCCTGGTATGCCCCGATGACTCCGTCAATCAGGATGCTCAAGTGCCAAGCTCCGAGCTTCGCAGCCAGCCTTTCGGCGCGAGACCGGGTCTCCTCTGAGGAGTTGACGGTTCCCGTGTAGCAGGTTGTCAAGAGCCGATTGACAATTTCGCGCGGGGACCTGGGGGTGAAGTCGTTGATGCCGGTATCGCGTCGCAGGTCGGCCAATGTTGTATTCTCTCCAGCCTCAATGGAGGTCAGGACAAGTTTTGCCATGCCATAGACAAACAGTGTCACTGTGGAGCTGTCCGATCCTGTGAGCGAACATTAGAGTCCGATATCTACAACCTTTTCATGCACGGAATTGTATTGAACGTACCGCCTGACAAGCTAAGGAAGAACCCGGCGGAATTTGTACGCACGAGGTCTGATTGTAAACGTCAGCGCTATCCATAACACCAAGCAGTACTGCACTCTAGGAAGAGTAGAGGCCATGGAGTCCATATAGTCTTACATTGCCAGAGGCTGAAGGGAGATAGTTAGTTAGCAGGAGGCGTGAGGGATAGGGATAACGTGTACGTACAATACCGCAGTGCTAAGCCAAATCTCAGCCATCGGGTCAAGAATACGGGGCTCTATCGGCTTTGAGATCTCCAAGGTCTTGGAAAGAAAGACCTCGTCGACCGGGCGGGACAGACACTTGTTGAACTCAACCCGGGGATAATCAGGTTGCGCCGCGGCCTGAGCATTGCGGGATATGCTGCAGCGGAAGCTTCGAATCTCTTCGATATCAATCGTTGCAGTGACGACATGAACAGGTTGGAGCGAGAATTGCGGTCCCTGTGCCAGAACTTTGCCATTGAGCTGGAGAAGAGGATTAGCACCAAATAACAAGAAAAACCATCTGGTATCAAGGCAGCGAAGATGAAGGCTTCGTGACCACCCATGACCTACCAGAACCATTGGAGAACCGTCAAACATCATACGGGCGTCGCCATCCACGCCTGTGTCATTTGCGTAAACGTTGCACTCTCCAGTCTTCCTCCTGTTCATTTCCATCAGCACACTACAGTTCAACTAGCAACGAAAGTACGTACGTAGAATTAACGATGAGGTCTACTCGGGTCCTGAGCTTTCGCAGCTCGGCGTGAGAAGCGCTGCTCTGATCTCCTAGTCAGCATTTGTCATTCAAAAGATGTTGGACAGTCCACTGCCAAGGCTGGGGCTAAACCTACGTTGAGAATGATCTCGCATCCGTTCAGAGACATCTTGGGTCAATGCCGAAATCACGCGCCAGTCTTTGCGCGGGGGAAGGGCTTCTCGGCTTGAGCTACGATGGCATACCGAATGAAGAGTATTCTCTTGTACGTGCATAATACCCGACTGGAATATAAGTTTAGTCATGTTAAACGGGCAATGGCGCTCATGAGCTGCATCGAAATGGGCTGCATGTTGTGAGTGTTGACTGCGGGAATATCTTACCAGTTGTACAAGACATTCCTGTGCCTACAGCCCATGCCAACATCGATGAACATTTCCTTAAACGCCTCATCTCTGACTATGTCGGCCAAGACTTCCCAGGAATGAATGACAGTGTCGCCCTCTGAACGCGCATGCATGTTAGCGTGGACTGTTCATATGGATCCCGTTCGGTGCAGTAATTTGTGGGACACCTGCTTGGATTAGGGTCGGAAATGTGCCGCCAAAGGCGTGGCAAGGTTTATCCTGCTTCGGCCATGGGGGTCCAATGGTTCCGGTTGACTCTTTCCAAGAGGCAATGCACAGCCACCCTGGGAGACTTGTGGGAGTGGGCGATAGGCTACATACCGAGATGATGATCCAGGCAAGAATACCCCGGGATTTCTAGCTATTGAATAGGTCCATTAGCTACGCAAATGGCTGAGCTTACGGGCAATACACACCTCGGGGCCAGTGCGGAGCGTTGCGCCCTTTGCCTTGGCAATCCGAATTGACTCAATGATCCTGTCACGATTCCCCTGAAAGTCGAGAGGGACGCTAGGGAAAGTCGCGGCAGCGACCGTTATGAACGACATGGGAAGGGGAGGGCGTGTTCGGGAGCGGATTGAGGGTAGTCAACTTCGACCAGAACGAGGTGACGTTGGTGGAGTGAAGTTGGGTCGTGAGACCAATAAGCCCCGTCATTTCGTCTTAAAAGTTAAGCCACAAGTTCACAACTTCACAAGATGGCGCCCCACTTTTCCAGTCCGTGCCTCTTGCTCTCTGACGCAAGCAACGAACATAATCTTAGCTGAAAGAAAACTTATACTTAATCGGCTGATTGAAGAGAATCCAGGTGTTAACGGAAGTAATATAGACATTCACAAATCTACTGCCTAAGCGTGTGTTGGGGGCAGTTCATAGCAACTGTGGTTTGTTCTGGACGAATTATGCTGGATAAGTTCGTACTTTGTGTTAATTCTACTTGCCTAACAGTATTTGAGCAACAACAGACTAAAGGGAAAGACTAGAGGACTGAAATACAGCACAGTCTAAACGTCACGCTATGCTTGGCTAAAGCAGGTGTGAAACCCGCCAGGTCTCCCTGCAAATCAATGCTCCCAGTCCTTCAACACCAACACGTCGTATATGCAAGACCTACTCAAGGTCTTAATATCAGATGTAATCAATTTCCCGCACAAGCAACGGATCCTGCCCATAAATTATTGCAGGAGGTGGAGTTAACTGCGGGATTCAATACATAGCTGGCACAAAATGTTAGTACTCAAAATGGGAAGGGAGTTTATGAGACATACAAATCAGGCAGCTTCAACTTATACAGCGCGGCGATTTTCTCGCAAGTATCGCCAGCGACGACTTTATGAAACGTCTTGCACTGCGGGCTAATTCCACTTTGGACAGGGCCGAGGGATTCGGTCTTTGTTACGGATTCGGTCTTTGTTGCGAGTACAGTTGTGAGGGTGGTGGGGGCGCTTCCCACCGGCGGGGGCGCGGAACTGCCGAATGGAGGCGCGACATTGCTGGCCGCCGGGGGGGCCGCAGAACTGCTAGCCGCCGGGGTTGCTGTAACGGATATGGAGGATGCGCTATTGCTGGCCGCCGGGGGAGGCGCGGAGCTGCTGGCCACCGGGGTTGCTGTAACGGATATGGAGGATGCGCTATTGCTGACTGCTCCTGGCAGGTCGCATGCTGTCGAGTAAATCGATAGGTAAGAGAGCGTGATGGCAAGCGTTTGGAGAATGCGAGTCATGGTTGGAAAGTAAAGTTTGAAAATTGGGAATAGTTCAGTAGGTTTAATAGATGATTGGGCTTGGACAGGAGGTATAGACAGCACTAGAGCAAACGCGATGCATACTTATACTTACAGCTCGGGAAAACAGCAACAGTCATGGCCGTCTTTCTGAAACAACAGCGGGCGAGCTCAAGAAAGCTGCGCCATTGATGCGAGGTGATCCTTCGAGACAGCTCTTTGATTGATACCATAAGCGATCGACCAACACTTTCACGTGTTTTACAGAGTAGGGACCCAATCAATGGTAACCTTTCTCGCGGCAACCTTTCTCGAGACAAAGAGATGGTCCAGTTGTCATTGTGCATACTTGAACAAACCGCCGTTGATCTGACGCTCAATGGTTTGGAGCTTGTGTCCATGCCACTTCGGCAACAATGCCATCCCTTCTGGTGTGCGAAGGCTCTAACCTTGTATTTCCCTTTATTTCCCCCAATCCCTCGCCTTTGCTCTCTACTACCCGGAGCTATACTGTGATTGTTAAAGTAAGCATATTATAAGGTACATCTTAAAAACACGATTTGTACCTGGTTGTCACTCATACGTTTTAACTAGGGTGAGATGGCCGAGTTGGTAAGCGCTTCACACGGGCTCCATCGGCCCACAATCACTTTCACACACATTTCGCTAACAGATTCCAGGTTATGGCGTCAGGTTAAGGTCACACCCTTAGCACCAGTTTCCTGATGGAGCAATCCTCCTGGGTTCGAGTCCCAGTCTCATCATCTGTTTCTTTTTTTGTCGACTTTTCCGTCGCTTTGAACCTCATTCGTTCTACAAGAGTGGTGCCTGCTATGCCTCACAGATCCTGACTTTTTGCACGCTAGACGCATGGTTTTTGTGGATGCCGGTAGGGGGTCTTCTTGAGCACTGTTTTGTGGGAGGATTCGCTCGAATACATGAGCGCGGAAACGCAACTCTATCTCAACTGCTTTATGTGTCACCTCTATACAGCCCAACTGTACCACCCAATTCACCGAATATCCAGAGTGTACGCTATCTCCCCTAGCAGTGTGCCTTACGAGCGTCCATTGCCTTTAGCTGGGTCATACGTCGTGGCATAATCGTAAGTTGTTCGCCCCTGAGAATTGGAAACATAGGGGTCCACCCTCAAAAGCGCAAAGCCTGGGTCTTCGGGACATCTGGTAACTGGCCAGCACTCGGTGTTCAAATTCAGGCCGTCGTTCTGGGGCGGGTTGGCCGAGTGTTCCCAGGCGGCGATAGTGAACGAGGGCTTCTGGGTGACAGTGAGGGACACCTGTTTCTGGGTCGCGTATTGTTTTATCCGTTGCACCGGGTTCTTCGCCCTTTCGCACATCTTGGTCATCTCGGCTATCGACAGGCTGTCGAGTGGCACGTTGAGGCACATGCTCTTCCACATACTGCCAGCGCCCCTGTTCTCGCCCCTAGGCAAGAAGCGCACGAGCTGGGCATCGTGCCTTGTCCCGCCCTGCGTGAAGTCGGGATCGCTGGTTTCCATGAGGTACGCTGGCGGGTACTCGTCCTTGTCGCAAAGTCCCGTCAGCTTCGTGATGGTGACAGGGCCGTCGGCCTTGGCCACCACGATGTTCGTGGCCAGCCAGCCATTGCCGTCGTGCTCTTTTAACCATTTTGCGGTTGCAGGGCCACCTTCACGTTCCTTGGCGGCGCTGGCGGCTTTCGCGTTGCACTCCAGTGTCGCCCACTTGTTGTTGTTAGAGATGACAGAGCTATAGTGGAAGCATGCCTGTGACCACCTCTGGGAGCAGGTGCCACTCACGAGCGTCGGGACTGCGTTCGGAGCATATATGACGGATGTAACGACCCAGTCATTGGTCATGGTCTTGTCCGTCTGTTTGTCGCATTCCAGCATCCGAATTGTGTTTCCGGACAATTTTCTCACCTTCTTTGCCTCGGGGATGTTGCAATTTTTCTTGTTTCTGTTGTTTCCGTTTCCATTCCCGTTGCCGGGGTTGTTTGCGGGTTTACCGCCGCCTGGGCCGGGGTTGGGCGCCCGGGGGAGAGGCGCTCGAGTCCTGGGGTTGGTGACGTCACCCCTCCTGCCGCTCCCCTTGGATATGTTCTTTGGTTCCCTCCAGCTCCCAACACCATCTGTCACATCTGAGAGGATATCAAAGGCCTTCTTGAGGCTCTCCGGTACTAGATCTGTCCTGCCGCACGGGGTCAACCACCACTCAAATGCGCCTGCAGGATCCTCTGAGTCGGGGTAGACGTATTTAAACATCTTTGCTGCATTGGCGGCTGCGTCTGCCCACAATTGTAAGTGCTTGGACAGAAAGAGTGACAAGTGAAGGGGTGTAGGCAAACATATGTAAAAACAGCAACAATAAGACATACCCAAACCAGCTTGAAGGGGTGCCCCTACTTCAGGGAAAATAAGCGAACCAATGTCGATTACTAGTTTAAGGGCCGACATGAGAATAAAACAGCCAATCTGCCATGGTCAGTAAGATATCGTTTTCATCCAGTTAGCTGAGCTGAGCTGAATCGGAAAGGAGCATACCTGAGCAATTGTCTCCATTGCATCTATTACGGTCTCGGCAAAGTAGTTGATCAACGCGTTATTGCATTGGCATCGTCCCATAACAGCCAATAACCCATCGGATGTCTTTATCCAGGGAATTGGTTTGTCAATGGGGGATCCCAAGCCCACGCAGCCATAGTTGGTGACGCCGCCATCTTCCGCGGCCTTCTCAAGTACCTTCGAACAGACCGCGTAGCACGACTTTGTGCTGTAGTCCCTATACTTTGTGTCTTTATAGATGTAGCAGGACTGTGCTTGCTCGAAGTCGATTTCCTCCCGGGTACGACCTTTGCCATCCTTGTCGTGTATGAGTGGGATATCGGTTTCGGGGACCGAATCCTCGTTGGGGTACCTGTCGCAGAAGTCTTCCGGACAGAAGCCATATTTGCAAGCAAACTTGCAAAGGCGATTCAGGTCTGGGTCAAAGCTGTCAAAGGCTTTCACATCCAACCCGCTGTCGATTGGAAGGGCTTTCAAGGGACCGTCCATGTAGCACTCGCAGACGGTATCCGGACAGAATCCGTAGTTGCAGGTGAACTCACAGAGGTCTCACAGAGGTCTCCCGAGCTGACCGTGTTATCGCCTCCTAAGACACACCCGATTCCATATTTGGGCCTGTTAGGTAGAGCGTCGAAGTCATCCGACGTGAATTCCTGAAGGTCAACGGCCCAGTCGATACTGCCGGCGAAATTCAGTCCCTTCCAGTGTGCACGTCGTGTGTCTTTAGTTACTGGGGTCATATAACTAATATAGTCCCCTATTATTAGAAGGGCGCCAATGTCAGTACCAACTCCAGGATTGATGACCGCAGCCAAGGGAGGAGGGAAAGGGGTACAACGAACCGTTGTAAAGCATCACGTCTGTGTTGGAGTCGCTGTCGTGGAATACCTCGGTACCGCCATGCTTAATAAGCTCATTTATCTCGGCATAGGCAATGTAACCTCCTGTCTTTGTGCATCTGCCAGGCTGGGCATCTGACTGAGTCCTGGAGCCGGTAAAGTCGCATAGGGGTCCCCAGCAGTCAGGTGAAGCCATATGGAATGCTCTTCCATAGCTAGCTTCACCAACAAAAATCTTGTTATTAGGCACACCAGCCTTGGTAACTGTAAATTGGAGTTAGTCGTGCTATATGCAGGAGCAAGGCAGCTTTGACATACGAGTTGATAGAGAATTGCTTGTCTCAGTCAGGTTAACTAGTCTTCATGTTAGCAAATGGACTCTAATTTTGTTCTGAGGGTTTACCGACCATGACTCCTGATGCATTTTCCCGACGGACACGAATCAAACGCGTTTACATTGCCATAGTCCCACTGGCCGTGTAGGTCATAGGTCATATAGACAATGTAGTCGATGACCTTGGCGATTCTATCGATAGGAAATGCCTGAAGGTACCAGAACGATGCAGGCGCTGCAATCGACACTGACTTATCTGAACCCATCTCCTTTTTCAGAACCATGAGGAACTCGAGGTAGCCAATGCCATCGGTCTTCTGGCCGATGGGCTGACCCCCTACCATGATGTCTGGAGCCTATTGTCAATTAGGTCAGCCTGAAGCCTCACTATAGTGTGAATAAGGGCAGTAGAGGGGCGGGGGGCAGGGGAAAGCAAGACTCACGCCTGGGTACTCCCAGTCAATATCGATACCATCAATACCCTCGTCTCGAGAAAACTGGGCGAGGTTGGCGGCAAAGATATCTCGGTTCTCGAGGATGGCGGACCGGATAATATTGTAAGTAGCAGGCTCTGTGGAGTATGCCCAGCCACCAAAAGATAGGATGCGCTTCACACCAGATAGTGCCTTGAAGTCTGCCCATTGCCCCTTGGTGTCATTGACAACGGGCTTCCAGGTTTTTGGGTCGATGGCGGCAAATGCCCAGTGAATATGCGTGTAGCTGCCGTCGACGTTGGCATGCTTAGCCTTCAACCATAGGCACTCGCGTTCAAGTCCAAAGGACTCGTAGTAGCCAATTCGCTGGAAAGTCGCTGGGGGGCCTGAGTTTATTTTGATCTCATTGCCGCAATTGGACACACAGGTATTCTGAAAGCCCTTCAGCTTGGTACCTGGCCCGCCGCCCTCGGGTGCATGCACGTCGCAATGAGCCGGAAACACACCGCAGAAGCCCCAGTTACTGCAACACGCCTTGAGAGGGCAAGGATTTAGATCAGCCAGCGAGATGAAATCATCTGTTGGCTTCTTCGTGCCGGGGACCAACGGGCCGCACTGGGCTCCAAGTTGAGGCGGAGGCATAGGGGCCGAACCTTCACTAAGGCACATGTTATAGCCGACTAGCATGTCTTTGCATTCCGTCCAGGCCCATGTTTTGCCTTTGTTCCATTTCTCAATGTCCTCGGTTGTGATGCCATTCTGCGTGGCCAAGTCGGCGCACGTATCTCCATTCTGGATGAAGTGTGTAAAACAGGTGCCGTCTGCCTCTGGCTTCGGCGAGTCGGGTTTGGGCGGTACGTATGGATTGCCAGATGAGCAGCAAACGTAGTCACCTGGCATGAGAGCTGCGCAAAGATTTGGTTGCGAGTTAAACTGGCCAAAGTCGTGGCCCGTTATGCCACATCGAGAGGCAAGAGAGGCACATCCATCGCCAGAGTGCACTTGGATATTGCGGCAGGTATCACGCTTATCCCAAAGGTTTTTGGTGACCCTACTCCTCGCAAAGATTCGAAAGTCCAATTGAGAGGTCAAGGAAGTTCTGTTTCCACTGAAAGTGCTGTTGGTGTCGATGGTGCTGTTGCTCCCGGCAATGTCGAACACCTTGGTGCCGGACAGGTACCCCACAGAGCTGAGGAATCCGCCGCCGGCGCAGTCGCCTTTGCTCCAGTCCAAGGACATCTTCTGAACGGCCGCAAGGTTGCCAGTGGTGTCAATGGCGATGCCAAAGACTCGTTCTGGCTGTCGTGCGCTACCGCAGAGCTGAACAACTGTGCGGTTGGTAACTGAACCACCGTCTTGTAGGCGTTCAGCGAGGGCTTTGAGTGCCGAGTCCGCAGTCGGTTTACCAAGGCCAGCGCCAATATAAACGCCAGCGACAGTCTCCTTGTAGTAGGCAAACAAGAACTTCTCATCGCAGTTGTCTGTAGCGTTGAAAAACCCCTGCATACCTTTCAGCAGACTGGCAGCATGACCGCTATCTTCAGTGGCGCCGCTGCTTGTAGCCAGCTGCATCCTGTCAGGGACCTCAGTTCCAACAATAGCACACGCCGGAGCCGACTTGAGGCTACCCCTTTGAGCAAGACTGCTTCGCTTCTTGGGGTTTTCCACGGGCGGCACATCGGCGGAAGCAAAGAACGCGGCATCTTGACTAGATCCCAACGTGCAGCTGCGTATAATGACATTGGATTCCAGATCGCGTAAGGGTTGCGTGACGGAGAACTGCAGCAGCATTGGCTCTGCACAGCGGCGGAGGCGATCGACGGAAAAGTAAGGGACCCAGCTATGCGTATTTGAGTAGTCGATACAGGCCAGTGGACAGTCGTGCTGATCGGGATGGTATGTGCCGATGTCACTGATGGGTGAAGGGTCTTCATCAGTAACAGCCGGCTCCATAGCCAGGGAGCCGTCGAGATTGATGGCGGATTGGACGAGACTGGTCCCGAGTACAAGGACCGCCGTGACGGACTTCATACCCAGAGGCAACATCATGGCAATCAGGGATAATGGGGATAATGGGGATCATGAGATAATGGGGAGATTGGGGAGGACGAGGTTGTGCTGTAGAGTTGAGTATTATCTCCTGGGCCTTGCGTACGTATTTATATGTATACTCTGTCTATGTATTCAGAGACTAATACAAGATACGGGACTTAACCATACAAGCTGCATGTACTCCGTAGATGGTAGCAAAAGATACCAAGAGCACGTAATCGGAGGCTTTGCCGATTCTCTTGCCGGCCTACCTTACCTCCCATGTCTGCTTGCCTCTTTGCTTGCTTACCTGCTTCCCTGCTTGTGTGTTTGCCTGCTTGCCTGCTTACCTGCTTGCCTGCTTGCCTGCTTGCCTGCTTGACCGCTTGCCTTGCCTCACCGTGCCGGCCTTGCCTCGCCGTAGGCACTGCTGTCATTTGAAAATCGCTCTTGCCGTCATCAAAACTGGTCTCCAGGGCATGAAATGTCTCGTGAGAGTCCCATAATCTGTCAGACACAGCTCTCGCGCTGTCTTGTCCAAGGCAATATCAAGAGGCAGGGCCCGGTAGAGCAGACTGTTTCGCCCCCCAAGAATAAGCCAGTACGGCTCTTGGCCCCGATGTGGCCTCCCTTGCCAACTGCCCCTGTCAACCGGCTCTGACCGAAGACTATTACGGTTCATGGCAGGCTCCGTCAATCTAAGCAAACGAACCGCCTCGCTCTATACCCGGGACGGCACGCCCGTTTTCTGACTTGACGGCCCCCTCGAGGCAATGCGAGCCTGGCAGTCAGCCTCTCGAGACTCATAGGTTGGATGAGACGCTGTATCTATCACGGTCCACTGCAGGCTCCGCCAATCCAAGCAAACGGACCGCCTCGCTCTGGGCCCCGGACGGCACGCCCGTTCTCCGATCCGACGGCTCTCTTCAGCCAAAACGAGCCCGGCACTTACACTGACCCCCATCTCTACTCGTATTCAGAAGGCCGACAGGCGGCAGCCGCTTTCTTCCCTGTGGGCATCTCCTTCAGTAGCCTGGCGCGGTAGCTAGTATCACGACAGATTCCTCCTTCGAGATATCCAGTGAAATCCTTCTAGAATGAGTGAAATGGTGGAAATTAAGGTGGCCGGCTAGGCTGCTTGGCGAAAACTCTCCCGAGTGAGTAAAAATCCGAATATACAAGAGGAGTCTTTGCTTGCCTGTTGGCTAGCTGCAGATGAGGACGCCTGCTCTTACTCGTAGATGTGGAGGCTTTTGGCGATGAAACACCCCCTTTTCAGCCCACCGAGATCCTACGAGTACGAGCTGGATCAGCCGCTCCGTTTGCCACTGTCCACGGAGTCAGCCTTAGCAAGCGGACCATCTCTTGGCCCGTGGCACGGCACGGGCCTCTTCTGACCTAACGGCCTCCCCGAGCCATACCCCCTCGAGACTCCACAGCTTGGATCAGCTGCACTGTGTCTATCACGGTCTGTGAAGGCTAGAAAGCTTCCAGGGTTCTTTCGTCCCTGTCTCTGTCGAGACTCCCATACCCGTGCTTCATCCGGCTTGGCCGTGGCGGCAACGGCTTGTGGGAATGCATCCTTGGGAAATGACCCTCCACCGGGCTGTTAGAATGGCGTTTGGTCCACTACTACTCCGTACAGTGGCCTGTAGGGATTGGGCAAAGGCGAGGCAATGCATCGAGCTGCTCTGCCACCCATAAAATGAAGCATGTTCCCTCCCTCATTAACACTAACCATCCACGGCGCGCACTGCAATTCTTCTCAATCACTTCACATACATGCCAATTTCGCTGTCATCATTTTAGTCATGATGAAGACAGCAATTCTTCTTTTGCAGGCTCTGGCTATTGTCTCGGCAGTGCACATGACAGACATGCCAGCGCGCACAACGGAGATACCGACGGCAGAGCCCACCGCGCCACCCATCCATCTAGGCATCCAGCTAGACATCAGCCCATACAAGCTGAGAACAACGCAGGACTCATGGGTTTGCGCAACTGAAAACATGACACAATACTTTGACGTGCCAAAGCCAACTGGGAGCCTGTTCGAGGCGCTCATCACATACAGACAGATGGTGCAAAGCAAGACATGTGCGGCCGACGAGATTTATTGCCCACACATTGAGAACTCCGCCTGGTGTGGCTTCACAACATATGCACCGTCGACCTTGCTGGCCGAATACTCCTCCCACGGCAAAAGAGCATCTTTGTGGTCATCAGCACATAGCTCTGGGATAGCGGCTCTCCCTACAAACTGTCCTAATACCTGGTTCCGGTCTAAGATGAGGGTGCTCAGTGGCGAGCTCTGGCTGAACGACACTATTGCTTGGGCTGAGTGCTACGCCAAAGCGCAGTCCGAAGCGCCGTCCGAAGCGCCGTCCGAAGCGCCGTCCGAAGCCACATCCAAAGCGCCGTCCGAAGCGCCGTCCAAAACTCCATCCACAGTCATCTCCCTAACCCTTAGTTCAGGTTGAATAACGCTTGCTTGAGACGAGTGCTCTGCCAAAGCTCGTTCAAAGGCGCTGTCCACAGTCATCCCCCAGGCATGGACAGGGCTGACCGGGAAAATCTTGTTCATGGGCTTCTTGCTGGTTGCAGATCTGATTTCAACGAAGGCACAATACCGTTGTTGTTTGGGCAGAAGGGGGCGAGCTATTGGTGTTTGAGGATGCGACCTCAATGTTGTAGAGCACGGATATGATGGCAGACTACGCGGTGCTTCGAGGGTTTGATAGTGAAATATAGTACAGGCCTCAAGCTGTTAGTCTCTTTAGTGACACATACAAGCAGCTCACAAGCAAGGATAGAATTATACTGCATGCATGGCCACCGTCCCATTTACAGCAAAAATGTACCGTAATTACCTTGATCAACCTTGCCAATTCAGAGCCCAAAACTAGGGCGGTGGTAGCCAAGGAAGAGTGTAGCTGTACGAGTCGATCATCTACGGAGTACAGCATCCGGCTCCTGCGCGCAGCTACTTGTTCGAACAAATATCCTCGCGGTTCCGTTATTACTAGTCAGTAGTGTTGTGTCTGCTGCCTGGCTGGAAAATGGCTCGCATTATCCACTACCCGTTGGTTCGACCTAGCGGACACCAACTTAGTGTTGGATCCTACAGGCCGTTGGTCGATGTGACTCGTGCCAAGGCTTCCAATGATCAAGCAAAAATTCAACTCTTGTTGGTTCTTTGCTGCTCGAACAAGCATAGTGCTAACGGGTTAACATCATCACCAATACAACCCCCCCCCCAAACATGGTGGTGCAATCCGGCGTATTACTGTCGTGAGATATTGTCGACATTGTAGCAAACGGCTGGTCCTAGTGCTAGCGGGGGACAGTCTTTGAGTTGATCGACCGTAAGGTTGAAGAGTTTATTTGTATACGCCTCGTAGCTACTCCGTAGTATTTTATATAATTAGTTATCGAGCTATCAAAATTGCGGCTTTTAGTATAAAAGTGGTACCAGACTTTGGGGTGGCTGACTACATAAAGGTGCCACGGATAGCTTACCTGACGTATCTGGCCCTGCTCAAGCGCATCGTCTCTATTCTTTCTAACCTACACTCACCAGCCAGGTTCATTCAGTATGGAAAGTATCATAATCAATCCCACCCAGAGGGCCCAGCTACATGAGGTTGCCGACCTCATGCTAAGCATTTATCGCACCCTCGCACGAATGCGATATCTCGACCTGGACTGGATCCAGCCGGGTCCCCACGATGTTAGCGACCTCATCCCCATGTATCGTTCCCTTGGCCTAGAGGACTCCATCATATACCTCTACAGCATCCTCCCTTACATCGACACAGGCGGCGCGGAAGATGTGGATTTCTACGATGGCGGCGAATTTGCCGACTTTCGCAACAGGGGCGACGTGGAACAAGGCCGTGATCCATTCTACTGTGAAGAGGATGAAGAAATCTTAAAGCCGTGGATGACGCCTCTGTCGATGATAGGCAATCACCAGACCGCCCTCATCTATAGCGCCAAGGAGCATTGCATCTGGGTACGGGCTCAGATGGCCCATGAGACAGTCGACCCCGCATTCCGGCATCCACCGTATGCTGGGACCCAGATGATGGACAATAACGAAGAGGAGGATATGAGTGACATGGACCGAGTCATGGACCGTGTCATGATTGAGACTGACGAGGAGATAAGTGGAAATGAGGAGAAAGACGCAAGCGGAAAAAAGGAAGAGGAGGACACAAGCGAGATTGAGGAAGAGCCAAGTCAGGCTGAGGGAGAAATGAGCGACATGGATGATAACACGGAAGAGGAAGAGGAGGAAGAAGGAGTTTACGAGGGCATGCCCAATCGCCCAGCCGGCGACGTCCTACGCGATATCAACCAATGGTACCGCGAACTGAAAGAGATCCCTGGAGGCGGCGAACACTCCTCGCTCAACTGGGGCCAAGAACTTACCAAGCCTTTGTACTCCAAACACGGCTGGCCGAGGGAGGATTTCGATGGTGACGCTTTTCTGGTAGACCGAGCCCGGGCAAACGCTGTCCGCAGGGCCAAGGAGGAAGCGGAGGAGCCAGTGCAGAAGGTGGAAATTCTCAGGTTTGCGGTGTACCGCGACGACGGTCCATTTTGGGAGCAGCTAAGACATAACATAGAGGCAGCAAAAACTGTCGATGAAGAGTGGCTTGCACGCTGGAAATTGTGGCTTGATAAACTTTTTAAAATACGGCCGACAGAGGAACTCAAAGAGGCGGAGAAGGAAGCTAGTCGGCTCTGCCCAGATGGAGTATCCCAGAGGCCTGAGGACCTTCCTCTATGGGAATTAGAACAGCTGAGGGTTGACGCTTCGCAGATGAAGAGTTGTCTACAGAGCATACAGAAGGAGGCTAGGGAGCATCGGCAATCTGAACAGGGGATTGGAAGAGGCATGCAGCTTAGACTTCGTCACGCAGAGATGGAGGCGTCGATTTATGAGCAGGCATACGAAGCTGCCAAGATGGACGCGGAGCGTCTCTGTCCCGGCAAGACATTCACGCTTGCTACTGGGCGAGAGCAAATGGATGCGGGCAGGCACCGAACTCCGGCAGAGCGTATCGAGGAGCTGACCAAGGCTGAGGGGCCAACGCGGCGTGAGTTGTTAGAAATCCGGGCGTGGATGGCTCAGCTGCCTGAGAATGCAAACCAGGCAAGAACCGCGGCTGAGAGCCTAGCGCGGCGCCTGGAAGGCCGGCTTGAAGGTTCTGAGGAGACCCTGAGATTCTGGGCTGTGAAAGCGGAGCAGGAACGATTGATGGATGGATAAAATGTACAGAATATTGCGAGGCCCTCGAGGAATGCACGAGGAGCTGGCACTACAGCTATGGTCCAGGAGACAGTATCAAATCAGCATGGAGTTTCCGAAAAGCCTCTACTTTTCTTCGCTATACTTTGGATAGCCCTATAGTTTGTTAGCTGCTTCCCAGATTCCTTCGTTGACTTGCTCAATGCCGTCCGCTTTGAACTGCTGTTTCTAGTGCGGGCCTCCGTAGTTCATGAAAAACTGGGCGAAACTGACCACACATGCCTCATTATCTTTCTCAGTGCCTTTTCCGCCCCAAGTGATGACAAGCTTGGACTTTCTCTTCTCAAGATCAGGCGTCATCTCTAGGCGTTTTTTGTTAAACACCTGTGAGGGAACGATCACATGACTTTCATACTTTATGAATGGCCTCATTTTATGAATATTGTGTAAATAGCTTAAGTCAGAGTTTCCCTTAGAATCTCTGACTTAAGCTATTTACACAATATTCATAAAATGAGGCCATTC